>JBAMJV010011866.1:0-46460 GCA_037951105.1 Echinarachnius parma | reverse complement strand
CAATGGGTGAAAAGGAAGAGAGTTGACATGAAGCACACCTTAGCCGAAGGAATCTCCAACAAATGAAGCACCAGAATCAGACTGCTGTAAACGGAAGAAATTAACAAAATATCTACATTAATATTTAATAAACAAACATAAATCCGATTATGAATTTGTTTATATCACAGTAAATACTCAATTCAAGAGCACTTAGACAGTGTCCATCGTTGGATTTTCGAACCATCAGTGCCAGTTCACCAAATAAAAAAGAGGAACATAGATATTAATCAGTAATTTGCTTTGAGACAAGTCTAAAATACTATAGTCTACATTCACAATTTCACATAGAATCCTACTAGTAGTACTACCACAATAAACATAGATTCATGCAAAATTATCAATCATTTTAAAAATCATCTATCATCAACTATCATCTAGCTCAGCAGTTTCTGGACCCTGCACAAGCAGAAATTTTACTACTCTATTCATTGTCTCTAGACCTGAAAAACAGTCTCTACATATATTCCGACAGTTGCTCCACTGACCGCTCCATTTAGGGGTAGTACAGTATAAGTTTTTATTTTAAAAAAAACAACAACACATAATAAACCACACAAAGAGTTGGTTATTTCTGACTAGACCAGGTCCAGTCACTATCTTAATATGGCCCTAATCTAATTAGGCCTTACGTAGTACGTACACGTACGTAACATGTACACAATTGGTTTATGAATGACCGTAATGAACCACCCAAGGCCAAGGGCAAGGCCAAGACCAAGTAACCAAGTTAATTCTTGGGCCACGACCGCTGGCACTGATTCCCATTGTCTACTGACTGTCTAGAATCTAGTGTGATTTGGATTTCTTTTTAAAAAGTTTTAATCACTTCAGTTACCAAAATCAGTCTGTGTTCCAGTGTTTCCAGATATTAGAATGAGAGCATGAGCCTGAGCCTGAGCCTGAGGACTGAGGACCGGCCTAGTCCTAGTTACCCTAATTCCTAGACCATCTTTGCCTTTTAAAAGCCAAGGCTTAGCCTTAGGCTTTGGTAGCTGGCCAGTACAAGTTGAAAGTCACAGACCCGTATCAAACTTCATTCAATTTTTAGTTAGATTTGAAAACTAGTATTAATATTTAAACATGTTTCTTCAATAATTTCTGACTAATTACTCAATTAAATTGATATTGAGACTTGACATGATGATACTGATCTTTATTTAGACTCTCGAAACCAACATTTAATGGCCTGACCATTCGTTTTTGTGTCTACAAAATCAAACTTTCGCTTATTATTAAGTTGCCTGAATGCAGCAGCAAGACGGTACTAGGAATCTAGGTACGGTCCTACATACAATTTGTCCCCGTGGCTGGTGGCCCAGCAAAACACTAAATATCGCTATCTACCGTAGATAACGACCTACGCACAGTGGAAGGGTTAACTGACTATAGCGTAAAACCTTATGAGGATTTTAGGCACACTTACCGATATTGCTGTACACTCTTGATGGTTCAAATACTGCGTTCCGTTCCAATCAATATTCTGGACCCGATGCTCATAAAATTAGGCATTCAAAATGCCTCTTTGCGCCACAAAATGATTTCCAATTCCGATGATGGGTTGAGAAAGTTGTACTGTCGCACTAAATACGTGTGGACAATTTGACCGCAATAAATCAGCTGATTAGCGATACTTCGCGATATTCTCGATACTTAATTATTCCTTACTGATAATTTCATATACATTATGCATGGCCAAACTTGACTAATAAGGCATATCCATTACTAAATAAGGTAAAAGTTATGACGAAATTCTTCATGAATATTCATCAAAATGTATTCTTCTGCGCATGTGCGATGAACTTTCGCTTTCCCTACAAATAATGTTGGATTAACAGTTAAGAGATATGAGGGAGGGCAAGCGAACAGCTCATGAATATTCAAGACCTAGATAAATCGCTTCAAATTTGACACTTTTTTAACACGTACGTCTATGGAGAGTTACCCCCCCTTGATACAAATCACAAAATACGGCTCCTCGCCCTTGATTGATTTCCACGAAATAATAAGACACGATTATACAATTTGTAAAAGTATATCATATCGCAATTGTCCTGGCACCGCAGAAATCTTAAGTGATAAAACATGTTTCATACGCATTTGTATGTGTCTATAAAATAATATACGCCTCTTGGAAAGGACAGGGCTGTCTGGACCATGTTAAGAAGCATAGGCGTCAAATTCTTCTCGCCACGGGGGGAGGGGGTGGGGTGATACGTCATTTCGACCATCAGCAACGAGGGAGCGAAGCGACCAATCCAGTAACGTGCCAAATGTGTTATGATACCAATTTTGACATAAGCCTAAGATAATACAGTTTTTTTCGAAAAAAATACACCCCCAGGGTGCTATTAAGGGGGATGGGGGGGGGGGGGGGGGTTACCCAATGACACCTAAAGTAAACAGGCATTTTGTACACATAGGCACTTGGTGGGCACTTCTTTGGCAAGAAACCCTTAGAGAAGGGTGGAGAGTAGGGGCCCGCTATTTAGTTCCTGTCGGGGCTCAGGGGTTATCTCAATGGGAGTCCAGGGGGCGAAACCCCCGGAAGCTTTAGGGTTTTCGATATCCATAATTAAAGATGTTGTTCATAATAACGTAAATTCGCAAAATAGTTAGCAATTAAATATTAAGAAAATTTAGTTAGCTCAATTTTAGATTGGGTCAGATGGCCTTAATGGGGGTCCAGGGGCACAGCCCCGGAAGATATTGGATTTTGGCAGTTTAGCACTCACGAGATGTGGTTTAAAGAAGACTATTGTATCAACTTTCATATAATGAATGAGAGAGGGCAATGTCCATCCATTTAATAATATGTTATAGTTCGGAGGGAGGGGGGGGGGGGGTAATAATAAGGGCCATCCCTCGCACCTCAGATATTTGGGGGGACATATCCCCCATCCCCCATGATCGATGCCCATGGTAAGGGGATAGTAATGTTATGGGTTTAAGCCCTGGTTACATTTTCCTAATACCGCTATTCATGGAATAAATAAGGGGTCGCTATTCATAAAGGCATATGGACCTCTGATCATAAGGGCCGCTACTCGTAATGCAGAGAAAGGGTCGCTATTCATAGTACGAAATCAGGGTCCCAATTTATAAACATGAAGAAGGGACGCTATTCATTATTAATATTGGGGTCACTAATCATAAGGGTCGCTATTCATAATACAATATCAGGGTCACTAATAATAATGTATAGAAAATAGTCGCTATTCGTATATCAATAACATGGTGGCTAGCGACCCTTTCTTTACATTATGAACAGCGACACTGATATTGTATTATGAATAGCAACCCTTATAAGTAGGCTAATGACCCTCAATGTGAATGATGAATAGCGACCCTTATGACAAGTTGACCCTTATGAAGAAATATTAAGAAATATTAAGTATTAAGTTAATAAATATTTGACGTGTATACACAAATACAGATAAGCTGAAATCAACTTGCATTTTTAGCATCTTCTTAATCACTAAAAATCAATCCTAAAATCCATTATAGTGTTTAGTGAAACACCTACTATAACTACTATTACAGATCAATCATCTGGCATTTTTCCTTCTTTATTGTCGATGACTACCAGGTTTGGTCTTCTGATTTTAATGACAACATTTTTTTTTTGTATGGTTTCCATTGTATCTGCTTTACAAGGACAACATGGATCCAGCCACGGAGACGTTAAGAAGACATAATCGTACCAGATCTGGTTCTTTCCGGATCTTTCCATCTTCTGTTTTACCAACTCTGGTATCCTAGGGTATTGTGACATCAAGAATATGGCATACATGTTCCTTCTTTCTTGTCGATGACTACCAGATTTGGTCTTCCACACTTCTGGTTTAAAGACAAGATTGGTTTTTATGGTGACAGTTTTGTTTAATGTTTTTTTTTTAAGTTTTAACTCGTGCATCTCGTGCCATATCTTGAACTCTCCGTATCTTTCCATCTTCTTGTTACCAACGCTGCTTTCCTATGGTACGGTGACATCAATGATATGGCATACAAGTTCTTTCTTTCTTGTCGATGACAAGATCGGTTTTCATGTTGTAGTTTTTATTTTGTGTATGGTTTCCGTTGTATCCGCTTTCCAGGGACTACATGGATCCAGCACATTTTGCTCCTGATTCGGGCGGAGGGAGACACGGAGGCCGCCAAGAAGACCCACATCTGGGAGAGCGTCCCCTTCTTGGAAAACGCGCAAACACTGGCTCTGAAAAAGGTAAGGCTTATTAAGTGATCCGTTATGCCCTCCGCACACAGAGCCGACTCGACCCGATCCAACTGGTTTTCAGTCAGGCTAGAGTCGGTTTCGCTCAGTCGTTGCCGAATCAACATGTCTACATAAATCGACCTCGTATGATCTCCTACTGGCTCTTGACCGGCAAAACAGAAGTCGTAAGGCAACGTATACTGAGCAGAACCGACTGAAAACCAGTCGGGTCGGGTCGAGTCGGCTCTGTGTGTGGAGGGCTTTGGACGTCACAGTCAACTGAGAGAATGCGCCAAATTTGAAACAAATTGTAATTTCGGACATTCCGTCCACGGAATACTATTTAGTACATGAGTCCGTCCCGTATTTTGAATGAACGGTAATAGCTTAATTATTTCTGGGTAAATTTTTCTCAAACTATTATTTCAAAGTTATTGTTTGTTCCCACAGCTTTTTTTCGACCAATCCTGTACCGATACTATGATGGAAATGAACACACTAAAAAGGCATGTACGAGATCGCTGCGGAGATGGAGTCACCACGCCTCATGAAGTCCCACCTTCCCACCCAGTTCCTGCCGCGTCAAATCAAATAAAACAAAAATAATAATGTAAACACATCACAATTATTTCAAACTAACTAAAATGAGGTATATATCTGTTTATTGATCCACATTCCGACAGCTTTTCTCCGACCAAACCTGCACCGATCCCATGAAGAGAATGAACACACTGAAAGGCATGTACGAGATCGCTGCGGAGATGAGTCACCACGCCTCATGTAGAAGTCCCCAACCTACCCATCCAGTACCTGCCGCGCCAAATCAAATCAAAGAAACCAAAGGTAATTAGACCATATCACAGTGTCCAGGTACCAGACGTGATAAGCATCGTTTAAGCATAAAGCTAATTGGTTGGTCCTCTTTATCGAACTTTAGCTCGAGTACATTTGCTGAAGATTTAGAAAAGCGTAGGTCAACCAGAAAGCCGACAGGGGCCAATACCCGGCATCTGAAATTAATTGCACTCCAGCGTATCCAGAAGTTTACAAATAACACACGGATCTCAAATTAAATGTGAATAATAATTACTTATTAAAATGGAAGAAGAATTTAAGAAAATGATTTTATTCATACTTTTCGTTTAATTATAGAAAAAAGATACCAAATTGAAAAGAATAAAAATTTAAAAAACGCTTATTTGTAGATCTCCATGATTGGAATCGATTTATTAGTTACTTGTGAATGATATGTTATATTTGTTCTGTTTGTGATTATATACTGATTTGTGAAATTATTTTGAAATAAAGAAGACGCGATGTGGTTTTTTTAAAAAGTGTGAACAATTCCTTTAGATAAATCATTTGCTTGCTACATGCGGCCTTTTATCATGTTTATGTGATTACCACGGTTGAAAAGGCGACGTTTTTGTTTGAAATAGGGTTTGGAACAGGCAACGGTTATTACAGAAGTTAAATATTTAGGTAAGAAAGTGTGATAGTACAGATGAGCTATGGCATATTGTTTTTGCATAGAGATTGTTAAAAACGCTCGCAGATTAGCACGCACGTAAACCAACCAACTGACCAACTATAAATAAGCCGAACATCAAAACAGCCGACCGAACAACCGATCCTCGAACTGACTTACCGACCAACCAACCTGCCAACAAACCAATAAACCCAACCAACCAACCAACCAATTAACCAACCAAACAACCAACCAACCAACCAACCAACCAACCAACCATCCCCCCCCCCCCCCCCCCCCCCCCCCCCATCAAACAACCAACCAATCGATCATACAATTACTAACAAACAAACATGGCATATTTGTTTCAATTGCAAATTTTGTAGGTCGTTTACGTGGCCAGGAACCCCAAGGATACAAGCAGTATCTTTCTTTCATTTCTGCCGAGTCGTGCGGGGCCTTCCATCATACCCAACCTGGTCGGCTTTCTTCGACGATTTCGTCAGAGGACTAGGTAATGATGTTTCTGCAGTGGCGTAGCCTTTGGTTGATTTAAATATATTACACCTGCTAGGTTGATAATGATTGCAGCGTCCTCAATCAAACTTGCATTGATAACGTAATAATAATAGTATTATAATGATGATGGTCCACAGCGCTTACAATAAGTCGCCTTTTATCTGTAACCATTTCAAATATTCAAAGGCGCCCGCTCCTCTAAACAGTAACTCATTTACTGCACATTTTGCTTTTAAAAGATACGTCATGCGCTGTAGGTTGTGAGGCCTTCTTTGTAACATTCAAGTTGCGAAGAACGGGGAGGGAGGGAGGGAGTTCCATAGGCGTGGAGTATCTTGAAGGTGGATCTTCATTAGTGAGGGCCGTTAACACAATTGTTTTATTTAATATGATAAATTTGTTTTTCTGTCTTTAGCTCCGCGGGGAGATTGGTTCGAAAATGTCATCTACTGGTGGAACAACCGACACGAGCCAAACATCCTATTCATAACATACGAAGAGTTGAAACTGGTAAATTGAATATTTGTTTGAATTGTACTAGTAAATATAGGTTTTCTAGCTCAATTTCGCGATTGTTTCATTCAAATTGATAACAGAAGCAAACGAATTCGCGCGATTTGCGATCACTGTGTCAAAGCAGCATTCGAACTCGTAAATAGTCGTTCAAAATCACGTTGGAGCAAGTGAATTTGCACAAAAGGGCATACCTTTTCATCAATGGTCATTCAAATTGGCACGTAGTTACACTGGCGCCTCTCCGGTCATTCGAATTCGTGAAAGGGAATGACGCGTTAATTTGTTTGCACAAAGTTAACATTTGGCTGCATGATTCGCGAATTCGAGTGCCCATAAATGAACTCCTATGTCTATTCATGAAAGCGTATGCGTATGCATGAATTCGCTTGCACTTATTCGGAATTTGAAAGTCCGGTACCAACGATTACGCGGCAATGCTTGAATTTGAATGACCCTTAATGAAATCGATTGAAAAAAGTGTCAAATTTAGCGGGAAAACCTATACTATCATCACTATCATTATCATATTGCTACCATTTTATTATAGGTTTTCCCGGCCAATTTCGTGATTTTGGCATGCAATTTCCTATTTGCAAGCATTCAATTTCAACACATCTGTCCTTTCCATCGATACAATAAGAGCATAGTTCCAAAAGGTGTTAAATCCACTTTTCATAAAAATAAAACAAAACTATATTACATGTAGTATATTATGAAGATACCTAGCTATCTAGAATTTCACAATTTAGGACAAATTACACAATCAAAAATAAAAACGATCAATTTGCATATTCACATAGGCATGTGTTTCCTATCCGTTTCCTATCCGTTTGACATCCGGAAGGTACTAGCTGATACTGGCAGGAAACGAAATGATGCGGATCAAGTTCGGAATGGACTAGTAGGATACCTGTAATTCGGCTCCGTTTCGTGTGAAACAAAATGTCATGGAACTTCAAAATTTGCTGGATACTGACCGTTTCGCCACAGTTTGGTTGGATAGGAAACGGAAGTAGAAACAGTACAGTTGGACTAGGCCATTATTAAAACCACTACTACTCTATCCCGTTCTATATGCACAGAACCCGCGAGATTTCGTCGCGAGACTGTGCGACTTCCTTGGAAAGGACCTCTCCGATGACATCATTGATGACATCACGAGGAGCTCATCCTTTGACGTGATGAAGAAAGACCCGCAGCTGAACCCGGACACCCTGCCATTCTACCAGGACGCCAAGAAGGAACAGGTTTCCTTCTTCAGGAAAGGTACGTAATTAAAGTCTGAAAGTAACTGTATCGTCCTTTTATAGAGGGCGCTATTCAAAGCCCACACAGCCCACAGAGTATACACCATCTGAACCCGGACACTTTGCCCTCTACCAGGACGCCAAGAAGAAATGGGTTTCCTTCTTCAAGAAAAGTACGTAATTAAAACCCTAAACTCTTAAAGGCGCGTTGTCGTCGATTTTAGTAGATGGCGCTGTCCAACTAAAAAGCTCTCCGGGACTAGGATACCCTTAAGCTGACTCCGGGCACTCTGCCATTCTACCAGGACGCCAAGAAGGAACGGGTTTCCTTCTTGCAATCAAGCAGTAAGCTCTTAAATCACGGTGTCGTCGTTTTAATTAGAGGGTGCTTTTCAACTAAAACCTCTCGGGGACTAGGATACCCTTAACATGATTAAGGTGAACCAGGAAAATCTGCCATCCTACCAGGACACCAAGAAGGAACGGGTTTCCTTTTTGTAATTAAGCAGTAAGCTCTTAACATCACGGTGTCGTCGTTTTAATTAGAGGGTGCTTTTCAACTAAAACCTCTCGGGGACTATATAGGATACCCTTTAGGTAAACCAAGACACTATGCCATTCTACCAGGACGCCAATAAGGAAATAATTTCCTCCTTCAGGAAAGGTACGTTTGCGTGGTGGACAAAAGTGAACATTTATGTCAGATTTTTCACCTATACAGCTCACTGATTTCGACTGCGGTAGGAGTACATTTTACAAATCAAAACCCATTTTATTATTCTGATACCACAAAACCAAACAACAAGCCGTACAAGAGAAATGTGCAAGGTTCAAAGAGAATTGAATTTGTCAAGGTTAATGGATCACTTGTATGAATATTATACAAATGATGCACAGGCATGAGTGGATCGGTAAGAATTGGATGCACGAGTTTAACTTTGGAATGGTTTAAACCCACGAGCGCAGCGAGTGGGTTTTAGACCATTTCCAAAGTTAAAAGAGTGCATACAATTCTTACCGATCCACGAAATATGCCTGTGCAGCATTTGTTTTATAAAATGGGCGCGAATCATTTAAATGAAAAAAAAAAAAATCATTTAAATTTGTTTACATTTTTTAAATGTGAAAATCAGACTTTTTCCCAGTAATGGTTAAATTGGCTAAATTTACCGACCCATGGCTTCAAAAGTACCGACCCATGGCTTCAAAAGTACCGACCCATGGTTTCAAAAGTACCGACCCATGGCTGCAAAAGTACCGACCCATGGCTAATTTACCGACGCATGACTGGAGAAAATTTTGATTTTCACATTTAAAAAATGTAAACAAATTTAAATGATTTTTTTTTTTTTTCATTTAAATGATTTTTTATGTCATTTTTTTTTAAAATGATATAAAAAAAAATTATATTTTTTAATTTTTTAAATGACATAAATTTTATTTTATTTTATTTTATTTTATTTTATTTTATTTTATTTTTTATTTTATTTTTTAATTTTTAATTTTTTTATTATTTTTTTATGCATCAATAAAAAAAACTTTTACACGCTAATTGACCAATCACAATGCAGGGATTCTTCTACCCATTTTATAATGCTTTATAAATAACCATTGTCATCATAATTAATTTCAATGTTTGCACTTCATCATGTTTGCCCTTCATAGGAGCATGTTTGAGATCGCCCGATGCCGATGGTTAGGACTTAATGGCCTAGTCTCGCTGCACCATTTATCCGTGTCCTATTTCATTCCGTGTCCTATCATCATGACATCCGGGCGGTATCAGCAGGAAATGAAATGATGCGGACCAAGTCCGAAATTGACAAATGTAGTAAGCTTCTTTTAATTTGGCTCCATTTCGCGTGAAACAAAACGTCATGGATCTTCAAAATTGCCTAGATGTTGACCGTTCCGCCACATTTTGGCCGGATAGTAAACGGAAGGAGAAACCGTGCAGTGGGACCAGGCCATAAGGGCTATCGGCGGTCTAGTGGTTATGCCGCCTGCCTAGTAATTGGGAGGTTGTGGGTTTGATCCCCATCCTAGTCCGCTTGTGACTTTTTTCTATGTTGGTGCTTAAAGGTAGTGTTGAGTATTGGTATTTCCCGAAGTGCCCCCCGATATTTTTTTTGTGAGATAATGAAAAACTGACTGTCAAATTCGAAAGAACATACAAATTTAATGACAGAATAAACTTTATTTGATCAAAATCGGTTCAGAAACGGCTGAAATATCCATAAATTATATTTTTATTCAAAATGTTCTTCCCCGGGCAATCACCGGGCGATATTTAGACTTTTTAGAAAAATTTCAAAAAAATGCTACTTTGAAAAAAACAATCAGAACAGGTTTTTAAAAATTCGTTGATGATATCTCTATTGAATCATCATTTTAACAAATATTAAATGCACAATTTTGTATGAAAAAAGGCTAAAACTAATGATATTTTTTAAATAGCGCCCTCTTGAGTTGTAACGGCTCTTTTTGAATGATAACAGGGGTTTTACTTAGTCGTTTGTAATTGTGTATACTTTTCTAGCATGGTGATGTTATAACTATTACTTTGTACCGTAATGGTGCAGGTTTTGGTTACTAAGGTTAAGTTTAATCAATACTCAACTATCCCTTTAACCTACGTCAGTATAAAGGGCAAAAATAAAATCTTATATTCTTCCCAGCGAAAAAGAAATGTCATAATTCCAACCGTTTTTGTCATTTGTTCTGCAGGTCGAGTTGGTGACTGGAAAAACTATTTCACAGACGAACAAAATGAGCGATTCGACCAAATTTACGGAGAGAAAATGGCGGTCTTCGGCTCAACATTCGACAACTGAAGTAAATTATGATGCTTCAACATTATTACCCACGCCGATGAAATCGGCAGGGGGTTATGTAAAGGGTTCCGTATGTTTGTTTGTTTGTTTGTTTGTTTGTTTTTTTTTTTTTTTGTTTTTTTTTTTTTTTGTTTGTGTACAAGATAACTAGAGAACGGGTGAACGGATTTGCACCAAATTTTCAGGGAATGTTTGGATAGTGACATGGAAGAATCGATTAGATTTTGGTGATGATTGGTTGACCCCTGCAAATTCTGTGGAACCTTGAAGTTTGAGTATGTATTTATTGGTACGGAAATTGACAACAATTACGGGAGTACGGAATGGCGCTGAAATGTTACGGATTTTGGGAAATCCGATAATGCACTACCGTCTATGCATTTCTATTTGTGCTCCGTGCGATCGCGATGGCACACACGCACTAATGTACTTATCACACACACACAGTCTCTCTTCTCCTCTCCCTTCTCACACTAGTCTCTCCTCGTCTCTCCCGTCTCAAATCATTTCAAGAAAACAACGTGGCGCACACGCCATGCCAATAGATGTACTTACACATAGTACACACCCGCATGTAATGTGTTGTGCATATTGCAATGCATAAATATTAGGCATATCTATACTACACAGGCAGCTAGTAAAAACACGTGCGAATCGGCAGATAGCTGTCATGAAAAGATCTAAAATCATATTTATGCAAGAGAAATGGACATAAAAGTTTGCAGAATCAGGAAGATAAGGTATCTGTTATTGTTTGTAATAGTTTATTTTGTTTGAATTCATGATTTATGTTACATTTATCGCCAATAAATTGGACAGATGTCGGCATTTTCAAGCCCTCCCTGCAGGCATACCCAGTCAGCATAGTTTACTATGCCTGGAGTTGTGGGGGATTCTGTTCAACGGTTGATCACTATGTTTTTAGGATGCATCGGTAAGCAAAACAGGGTTGAGGCCGACGAAGGGGTAGAACAGGGCTAATGGGAGGCGTGGGTATGCTGACTTTGTCGGCCTTCTAGTTTAGATATTACTCATTCTGCTGCTGAACTTCGATATTATATAAACATTGTTTTGTTGTATATCAGAGGTTAGAACACGCTGCATCATGATAAATTGTTGTCTTTAATTTTAAATCATGAAAACACAAATGTGCCCATGATTGTTTGTTGTTTTAAACAAACACACAAACAGGGGAACTTCGATTGCATCATGTATGGTGGACTAAGTTATTTTAAGAGACGTTTCTTTATCTCTACAAAGTTCAAACGGACATAACATTCTCCTATCGTGAACGATTTTGCTCAAAATGTTCCAGGAAATATATACATAACTTCCCCTTTTAATTGATCGCATCGTTTATAGAGAGCGTTTCCCAAGATTGTATAGATGTGGGAATCACCATATTAATAATCGCGCGCTCTGTAGCAAGTTATAAGCTAGAGAATTGCGTAAGGGTTGCAATTACGCACGAACTCGCCTGCCTGGTTAAGACCCAGTCCCATACTGACGATTTTCACGGCGACTCGCAACGACTCGCAACGATTTACTAGAACGAATCGACTCGATTTAGCCACGGTTTTGGGCATGGACCATACGTAATACCTATTCATCAGGGGGGATGAATGAATAGATCATTCCCCCCAGTTGAATGGGTATCAATGACAGATCTACGCCCATGGTTTTGGGGAAGAACCGATACGATGTAATACGATGCAACACGACCTAAGCGATTTTCTCGACGAACGTCAAATCGTTGCGATTCGCCGTGAAAATCGTCAGTATGGGACTGGGCCTTTACGAAAACATGGCGCCACCCAGTGATTTATTTTTAGAAAACGCCCTCTGGTTTAAACGATACATTGTCTTTAAAGACAAAATTTATTGTGAGATTGATATCCAGAAATATATACGCGACTCGGATATGTGTGAAAGTTAAGTATCACTGTACATGTTGAAGATTTTTAAAGGAGCGTCAGAAAAACAAATCAAGTGGTACTAGTAGGATAAAATGAAACGGCATTTTTCTTCCTTATTATTGAGATATATTATCAAAATGAAAATCATGTATGAACTATGTTATATCTTGAAATTATTTCCCAAGAATTTTCCAATTATGTAGTACTGTAATGTCAACCGTAAGGTAACATTCTTTTGAAATTATAGATAATGCCAATGTATATTCTTGAAAGATTCGATAATGAATTGTATCTTAAATTATGAAATGATGATAATGTGTGTGTAGGTATGCTTGATATGTAACTTTCACATACCAGTAAATTATTAAATATTGTTTTGCGTGGAGATGCTACCCTGCGGATCGCCATTTTGCACTATATTATAGGCTAGTTTGTGCGCACTGCAAAACACTGAAATTGGTTGGTTGGTTTATTCATAAGTTTATATATATTTTTTTTATTTTTTTTTTATTTGAAATTTATTAATATCTTTTCACCCTTAACAAGGGTATTGAAGATAACAATACAGGAAATGTCTCATTGAATTATATCACATAGTTATATACAATATGTACAAAATATAATCATACAATATTTACAAAATATAATCATACAATATTTACAAAATATAATGATAACATCAATATTTACAAAGTAATGTTCTCCAATCGGAAGTATAATACAAATTTATATGCAGATAATGTAGTAATCAATTAAAGGCATTAAATGAATCAGTTACAAATTATATGACTGATCATAGTGAATGTTATGCGCAGTGCGCAGGACGTTCGCAAGATGGCATCAAAGACGCTTAATTATACAGTCTTTGGATGGCATGCACCGCGCGTCTAATTTACGAATCTGGGGGGTGTTTCACAAAGATCCTAAGTTTGAACTTAACTCTAAGTTGGACTTTACTATCATGGCAAGCCATTTGTGGCCAACAAAGCAAGCATTTAAAACTTTTTATAAATGTTGCATCAAGAATATAAAATCTCCTTGATATTAGAAAATATTTATGACTTGAATCAACATGTTATGCGTTTGAAAAAAGACTTTTACAACAATTTTTGCAAGGAAACTAATGGCTTTCCAATCCATACTTTTTAAGTCCAACTTAGAGTTACGTTCAACTTAGGATCTTTGTGAAACACCCCCCTGAAGGACTTGCTTTGTGTTATCAGAGTGATGTTCATGCAAATAGTTCACGTCGACGAATAAGTTGTATCCATCTTTGAAAACATATTGTATGGGTATAACATATAGATTACGTTCTTGCAGAACTTTCTTTCATATATGACTATAATTAAACATGGTATACATTGTGATCATATTATATTATAATGTAATGTATTGATGTATCGTACATTGATCATTTTAGCTTTGTTGCTAATTTGTTTGAGATTTATACCGATAAATAAAATGATAAAAAACTGCTGACATGTATATATATTTTGCATATAGAATACCACCAAACATATATAACTCTATGCAATTCATTGCATAATGGTGGTGCTTGTAGTACATTTTGGTACAGAAACTATATTGACAACAATTATGATTTAGTGAGATACTAGACTACTATATACATTATATTTACCATGTATTAGGAATATATGCGGTCGAAAGTGTTGTCAATGTACTTCATTTTATCCGAAAAAAATATTGTATTTTAATAAGTACAGGGAAACCACACTACGGCACAGTCCCGTGTGTTGGAGGGGGGGTCACAAAGTTCCTTAGTGAATTTTAAGTGATCCATGTACTTTGTCTAACTCTACGAAAATTACTTGTAGCTTCCACATTTCTCTTCTACCGTGTTGTTTAGCTTATGGTAAGAGAAGACTAAAATAGGGTTAGATTTGTTCAAATATCCCTTTAGTATAAAGATATCGATCATTGAAAATCATTCAGCTCAAGACCGTCTACATACGGTCATAAAGGCCACGTTCGAATCTAGGGCTAAGAACTCAGAATTAGTTGTAAAATCTGACGCAAATTTTCGTTTTTTAACCAGGAAAGCAGTGTTCTATTTCAATGAAACTTTCACACATCATTCAGACATATCTTACAATGATTTGGGTATATGATTGAAGTCTCAAATGTCATTTTGGGCAATATCTAACAAAGTACATGGATCACTTTAACTCTAAGTTGGACCTAACAATAATGGAACGCCATTTGTAGCCTTGGAACAAAACATATTCAAAAGCACACAAATACAAGTATATGACACTTTCAACAGTTTTGGAAACGCCCCCCTCTCAAAAAAATGAAATGGAAGCTCTTATTATCAATAATGTGAAAGAATATAATTGTACTAATATAGGATTATCCAAATTTGGCCAAGAAACCGCCTACTAATTGATATATTTGCAAAATTATAAATTGATCTAGGGCCGGATAGATATCGCCAGCGCGGAATCGCTCATACGCTACGTGTATTACGACCACGAGGTGTACACGAGGTGTCGCGCTATACGGGCTTGTCCCTAGCTTGTCGATATCTCCCCCAGCGCTAGCGGCGCTGACAGGTCTGAACGGGCGGTGGGTTTATGAATTTCACAGGCGGATATTGTATTTCTTCCGATATTTCTGTATTTAACGATGCTTAGGTTCGGATTTTACCACACAAGCCCTATTTCAATACATATTCAACAATATTGCTCAATATAGATGTATTCGGCTACTTTCCCGAAACTGGACTTGGGCTTTAATAAGAACTGTTTCAACAATTTCACAAAGTAAATAGGGGCTTTCCTTAATAGTTGGGTCCAACTTTGAATCTTTGTGAAACTACCCCTGACCCCATCCTGAAGATCTGAGTTGTAATTAGCTGTGGTTATTTTTGCTGCAGCACTGCTGCTGCTATTGCTGTTGTTGTTATTGTTGCCAGTGTCGTAGCATGGCCGGACTGATTGGGGGATGCAAATGTTTGCATGAATTATTATGTATATGCCCCTTGATTTCCCCTTACTTTGTTTTGTTTAAATTGTCAAATTATTGGAGGTACGTGCGCCCCAATAAGCTTCACAATGTGGGTATCCCATGACTGAAACGATTCGAGTCTATGTCCGCGTTCACCGAATAGACCGCTTCTGTAATGTATGCAAATAATATGCGTATGACGTATGACTCCCCGTTTGCAAGCTTAACAATAGTAACTAGGTCCGGCAAGCTAAGTTTGTCGGAGCTTGCCGGACCTACTGTTAATGGCCTGGTCACATCTGACCGGATTGCGTAAACGTATGCCAAACGTATAGAAAATATGCGAAATAAAATCATTCGGTGACGAACTTAATCTCCATTGTTGCTCGAAGAACGGATATAAAACGGATTTAACGTACAAAAACGCACGATTACCAGACATCACCGTATGAGTAACGGACAACACCGTACGCGTAACTTACACGAACCGGCCAAAACGAATGTGGAACGCATAAGAAACTGACAAAACGTACTTCGAACGTATTTATTAGCCCGGTCATATCTGACCGGATTGCGAAAACGTATGCCAAACGAACAGCAAAATTGTCAATCTGTTCGTCTCCGTTTGTATACGTTTCTTGTCCGTTACTTGTTCGGTGAATACGTTCCTTGTACGGCGATGTCTGTTCTATCCGTTTGAAAGTTTTGAGCATGCACAAAACTTGAAACGGACACCACCGAATACAGTCATACGTTGGTCACACGTTTGTTGTGCGTTGTGCATCCGTTTTATTCGGAACTCGTACGTTTCTCGTCCTGTGCTTGTCAGTTCGTATCCGTTGAAGTCCGGTGGACCGGAAAACTAACGGATAACGAACCAAACGGATGCACAGCGTACAACAAACATACGACCAACGGACGACTGTATTCGGTGGTGTCCGTTTCAAGTTCAAACGGATAGAACAGACATCGCCGTACAAGAAACGTATTCACCGAACAAGAAACGTATACGAACGGAGACGAACGGATTGACAATTTTGCTGTTCGTTTGGCATACGTTTACTCAATCCGGTCAGATGTGACCGAACCTTAAGCTTGCCAACGGGGAGTCTGACGTCATACGCATATTATTTGCATACATTACAGAAGCGGTCTATTGCGAAACTGATTGTAAGAGAGAGTTATTTGAGCGCGGCGGACGTACCAATAGATCGTTCCTGGGTCGCTGAAAGCCGCGTACGTCGCTAAGCGAAAACAGGCACCTCAAGACCCACATTGCTCAGCAAGATCCGGTTTGGATCATGATTCCAGATTAACCAGCGATGCTCAGCAAGACCCGGTTGGATCTCTCTTGTGATCTTCGCTGCTTACTTTGTCTTGCGATCTTCACTCCTGTCTTGTGATCTTCACTCCGACTCCAAGGCCAAATCAGTTACCAGAATTAAACTAGACACCACTGTCAGTGACGCAAGGCCTCTCTCAAAGTTCGATTCCGGAACTCTGCCTTTGCCATCACTAAACGTTCATTTGGTGGCAGTCTAGTCACCCGTTCATCAGACATACAACAAGGGTAGGGTAACTGCAACCTCATTTATTCAGTCAGACACAAATTTAAGACGCATCAAAAACACTGAAACCTTTAGGTTACGTTGGCCTTGTGAATTTATTAGCATGCCACGTTGTTGGTGGACACACAGCAATTTTTACGCAGCGACGGCTTACAAAGCTCATTATGCGTGTTCTACACTGCAAAAAAAAATTAAACAACTTTTCAAACAACAGCCAAAAACGTTGTTTAAAGGGATACCGTTGAGTTCTGGTAAGGAGAGTACAGTTTTGGTGAAACTGAATTTTAGTAACTAAAACCTGCATCATTACATTACAAACTAATAGTTATAACTAGAAAGGAACACAAAATTAGAAATGACGTAGTAAAGATCATGTTATCATTCAAAAAGAGCCGTTAAAACGTAAGAGGGCGCTCTCTAAACACTCATCGGTTTCAACCATTTTGAATAAAATATTGTGCATGTGATGTTTTGTTGAAATAGTGATTAGAAAGAGAAATAACCAACAACTATTTAAATACCTATTTTGTAACTTTTTGAAAAGAGGAAGCATTTTTTTAATTTTTTTTAACGGCTGGTTCAAAATACTCTAATAAACCTGGGGCCCCAGCTTTATTACAAATTGTTATATTTATGGATATTTCAGCCGTCTCTGAACCGATTTTGATCAAACAAAGATGATTTTATTATCTAAATATTATGCTCTTTCAAATTTTACACTCAGTTTAATTACCTCACAAAAAAAAAAAAGTAGTCTAGCGCCCTCTCTACCAAAACTCAACTATCCCTTTAAGCCCGTCCCCCTAACAATATTGTTTAAAATGTTGAACAACCAAGATTGTTTAATCTTTAAACAGTAAGTTGTTTAAGATTTTAAACAACTTTTTAAACAATAAATTTTAAACAGAATGGTTGTTTAAAGGGGACCACCAGGCAAAGGACAACACATTATTATATGTTTTGGTACCGTTTTGTGATATCAAATAGATACCCAACATTTTGCAAAGGGTTGTGTAATTCATAAACAAAGCAATTAATTTCCACCACTTACGGAACCACTGCTATTTCCTGGTTCCATACGGGCCAAGCATTTGCGAGTGCGCCAATGCTTTCACGCGTACGTCAATAGATTCCCGGACGATTCATTCGCTCTGCACAGTGCGCTCTGGCTCTGCACGCATATAGTCTACGCAATTCAGACCGCATGAACGCATGGTTGAGAATGGTGATGCGTTTTCCAATTATATATTTTTTTCTGAAAACATATTTTTGTGAACTTGTTGAAGGAATGGAATACTAAAGATGATACCTTTCTATAATAAGAATATTATTTTGGGGTGGTGGTACCCTTTCTTTAACAATATTGTTTTAAAAAGTCCGTAATAAAAGTGTTGTTCAAAAAAATTGTTTAAAAGTCAGTTGTTCAAAGTTGTTGCTTGAAACTATTGTTTAAAAAAGTCAGGTGTTTTATGTTGTTGTTTAAAAAACTGTTGACTATACCGTCAAGACTTTGGAGGAGTTCGGACTGTCATTTAAACAATATTGCTCAAAATGTAAACAACAAAATTCTGAACAGCGTTTTTGCAGTGTACTTACTCTACAATACATAAATTATTCAATGGTTACTAACTTTCTATACTCCTTATCTTACGTAATCATTACTCTACCAATCCTTACCCGATTCCTATCAATGAAATACGAAATTACGTGTTTCACACTTATCTACATAATCAAACACTTAATTTCCATGCCCCAATTAACTAAACCATAACAACTTTAACCACTTAACTGTTCAAAATGTCCAAACCAAAACATAACATAACAACGTTATATAACCGATTACACAACTATGATCGATCAATCCATATTTCTCATAATCGATCTATAATCATTCCTGATTACTACCACGAATGATATAACGCTTCAAAGCCCTCTTTAAAACAGCATATTAAAAAAATTCCCTACAGTATACAATGGATGATGTAAAACTGTTTTTTATAAGCAGGTGTTATAAAAGATATAGGTCCCGGTCACATGTCAAGTGCATTCACCTGAAGAAATTAAAGAATCGACACTTTAATCGCTTAGAGGCATTTTTACAATATGCGCTATAAAAAATGTCTATTATTATTGTTATCATGATCCTTATTAATCCAAATGGAAATGGAAGGGTGTCGCAGGAAGAGGTTTGACAGGTACATGATTACATCTAGTATAGATCAGAGTGGTTAGTACATGACTGTGTACTAGTAGAACTTGCTGAACAGCGCAGCATTCAGGACCAAGACCACAACCATCAAGACCGCGTTGTAGGGAACGCTGGATGCGCTGTTACAGAGGTCCGAGTTGCAGCAATAGCTAGCGCAGACCGAGCCTACGCATCCTCCGCCGGCGTTCTCGCAAATGCCAGGAGCCGCGCATGACCGCCCTACGACTTGTCCATCAACCACTGCTTTCTGCAAACAAACAAAAAAAAATGCTACATGCATTGAAGGGATCTAGTAACATTCTCAATATCCACAAAACTTACTCAGAACTTGGGCTGTTCTCACTTACCTCGTTGTATTCGTATTACCAATATACATGATAACTGGAACAGGATTTAAGCACGTTAATCGGCAACTCTTCTAATTCCCCACATAACATCCCATTTTAAAACTACTGAACCGTAACATTAATAGACTGGCTGCCCAGCTTTAGATGGTTTATTAAGTGCATCGAAGATGATATTTCAACACATGTACATAGAATCTATACATATCCAAAAATTTAAGTCTGGCGGGGTCTTCTTAGTTTATATGGCTCATATATGCACCTGGAAAATACCCCCTGAAAACAAACTGTACAAGATTATTTGGAAACATGACGAGCTGTGAAAATTGTTGGTCTACACACGCTGCTTCTATTGTTTCCTTTTTTTTTTATAATGTACGTGTTATTAATTATGACAATTAATCATTAGCATTACATGACCGAATTATGTATTTCAATTCATGCATTTGACTCGTATCATGTCAGAAGAAATAATATGAGTTAGCAAAATAAATAATGGTGACTTACATGAAATCGAAAGCCCGTTCTCATATTGTATTATGCATATAGTAACGAAAATGAAGCACAGTGTCATCTAAGCATTCAGTTCCTGAACAGTGAATGCAATACAAAGCTTTATAAGAAGCTTAAAGTTGTGCCGACGTCAGAAGGGTGCAAAACTTTCAACTATCGTAATTTTCACGGAGAATCTCAATTATATTATGACAAGTGTTTTTCTTCGGGAAATAGATTGGAGAGGATTTGCATAACTGCATGAGGGAAGGTTATGAACCAGGCGACAAAGGAGCTTGACATGGGGTGTGTGGTGAAAAGATAAATCGGTGCAAACGATCGAATAAATAGCACGCAAATTAGAATGAAGAATTTGGGCCCTGTTCCAGAAAGAATTGCAACCGTTTCGGTGTAAAGTTGCGATTAATTGCAAATCAGAACATGTAACGAAATGCGCAAATGCTAAAATGTGCATAGTCTCTGCATGACTTGCAAATTGCAACTTTACAATCGATTACAACTCTTGCGTGAAACGGGGCACAGAAGAAGCACGAAGGAACTAAAGACAAAAGAGGAGGCATGAAACACTATGGCCCGAATTCTCATCAGTGGCCCAACTTGAGCCCGTCCTAAAAAGACAAAGACTACCGGTAACCAGTTAAACCATTTTGCACCTGTATACCTATTATCTTGTTGCTATTCGCCATCGGAGATATTATAATTGTTACCTTTCATTATCCAGTCAATTCCATGGCCCCATTGCAGAAAGAGATACAATTGATTGTAAGTTACAATTGATTGTAAGTCAGAAACTTTGCGCGTTTCAACCAATCAGATTCGCCAATTTAGAACACATGATCTGACTTACGATTAATTGCAACTTACAATCGATTGTATCTCTTTCTGCAACGGGGCCCTTGAGTTGTGCTTTAAGGCATCAGGACAATGGGCCCCTCAGCCAAATTGCGTCCTGGATCATCCAGGACATTGTATTGCTGGTGACCGGTTGTATTACTGAAATAGCAATTAGCAGCCCTTTGTAAATTCCTAAGCAGAACTAGAGGGTTTGACTGGATAATAAAAGGAAACAATTATAATATTTCCGGTGGCGAATAGCAACAAAACAATATGTCTGCAGGTGCAAAATGGTTTAACTGTTTACCGGTAGTCTTCATCTTTTTAGCATGTTTAAGCCAGGCTCAAGTTGAGCCACTGAAGAGAATTCGGGCCTACCCAAGTCGAATTTCCCATAGAAACCCATAGAAACCCATAGGAAACCCATAGGAATATCCTATGGGTTTCTATGGGACCAACAGAAACCCATAAAATAAAAACCCATAGAAACCCATAGGACCCATAGAAACCCACACCATAGAAACCCACACCATAGAAACCCATAGAACCCATAGAAGCCCATAGGACCCATATAAACCCATATGACCCATAGAAACCCATAGGACCCATAGAAACCCACACCCATAGAAACCCATAGAACCCATAGAAACCCATAGGACCCATAGAAACCCATAGGACCCATAGAAACCCATAGGACCCATAGAAACCCACACCCATAGAAACCCATAACACCCATAGAAACCCATGTTCCACTTTCCCTATTGAAACCCATAGGATCCCTTAGAAACCATTAGGCCTATGGGTCTCTATGGGAATCCTATGGGTCTTGGTTCTATGGGAATTTCGACCTGGGTAGGATTACACACGTTAAAATACTTACCAGGCACACACCATTAGGTAGGTCACAAGTGTCAGTGGTGTCGGCTGATCCGTAGAATGGGTCGCCGCAGCCAGAGCCTCCATTGCACGAGTAGCAGCGAACCGCCTCGGAATCTTCGAGACATTAAAATGGAGGTACAAGTTATTTGAAAATATTTATTTTCGAGATGAAATATCAGTTTATGGGCGGAGGGCCTATCCAAAGTGGGCAATGTGGGCAACAGCATGGTATATTAATTTTGTTGTCATATATTTTGTATTACAGAGAACATGATATCCTACAAGTTAATACCATTCATGATGGGTCTTTAGAGAAGCATGTATACACCCACTTGTTAGCCCTAACCTCATATTTTTGCACAATTATCCATTATTATGTTACCAATAAATATAAGTACGCTGGGCATCAATCATTTCTGGTATACTACAGTTCTTAATGCAAACTGTTATAAATCGATAACTAACTATTGTTTGAAATCAAAAATCGACATTTTGAGTTTGGGGCTAACAATCATGAACTGTAATCTTGAATGTAGAAAATTTAAATTTCTTGAATAGGCCAACAAAAGTATGCTAATATTAAGTGTCATTTGATAGATATTTGCCAAGTTTTTATTTTAAGCACAGCGGCTGTAAGTATGGACATAATTGCAACAAATGTTGATTGTTTTGATTGATCGCGCAACGCCCACACTTTTAGGCTTTTAGAAGTTATTGGAAGTTGTTTTATGTACATTTATAACAATCAAGCCCCCCAAAAAAAGAATCCCGTAAAAATTAAAATTCAGTTACGATTAGCAAGGAGGTTCAAATCCTAATAGACCTGTTTTTTTTTAAACAGGGTTTAAAATTTGCGTAAGAAACACTCGCTTTTTTTTTTGCTTGTTAAAGTATATACAAAAACAAATTATACTACTTTTTTTAAATACAACTTGTGGTTATACATGTTCATGATTGGAAGAGAAATATAAACAAAAGCATTTAATTATGAATCGAAACCTGTAAAGAAAAAATTATACAGATAACTATGTAAGATATCGTAATAAAGAATTGTTGTCATTGTTAAAGGGATAGTTGAGTTCTGGTAAGGAGAGTACAGTTTTGGTGAAACTGAATTTTAGTAACCAAAACCTGCATCATTACATTACAAACTAATAGTTATAACTAGAAAGGAACACAAAATTACAAATGACGTAGTAAAGATCATGTTATTATTCAAAAAGAGCCGTTAAAACGTAAGAGGGCGCTCTATAAACACTCATCGGTTTCAACCATTTTGAATAAAATATTGTGCATGTGATGTTTTGTTGAAACAGTGATTAGATAGAGAAATAACCAACAACTATTTAAATACCTATTTTGTAACTTTTTGAAAAAAGGAAGCAATTTTTAAAGGCTGGTTCAAAATTCTCTAATAAACCTGGGGCCCCAGCTTTATTACAAATTGTTATATTTATGGATATTTCAGCCGTCTCTGAACCGATTTTGATCAAACAAAGATGATTTTATTATTTAAATATTATGCTCTTTCAAATTTTACACTCAGTTTTTCATTACCTCACAAAAAAAAAAAGTAGTCTAGCGCCCTCTCTACAAAAACTCAACTATCCCTTTAATTAAATGCTAAATGCAATATGCTTTTAGAAAAAACAAGGATCTGTTAAGACATAATAAGAACCATAAAATGTCAATAGTTAGAACCATATAATCCATTTAATGTCCATAATAAAAACTATAAGAACCACCATAATGAGCCATAAAATGTCACAATTAAATTACAAACTAATATTATAACTCCACCATGCTTGAAAGGAATGAAAAGTTACAAATGACTAAGTAAAAAGCCTGTTATCATTCAAAAGAGCCGTTAATAACTCAAGAGGGCGCTCTCTAAAAACTCATTGGTTTCAACCATTTAAAATAAAATATTGTGCATGTGATGTTTTGTTGAAATAGTGATTAGAAAGAAAGATAATCAACAACTATTTAAAAACCTCTTTTGTAGATTTTTGAAAAGAGGAAGCTAAATTTTATGGATATTTCAGCCATTTCTGAACCGATTTTGATCAAATAAAGTTTATTTTGTCATTGAATTTTTTTCTCTTTGACACTCAGTTTGTCATTATTTCACCAAAAAAAATGATGTAGCGCCCTCGGTACCAAAACTCAACTATCCTTTTAAAAGAATATTGCAGTTATGACTGAAAAATAAGTGACCGTGCATACTACCATTACGTCGGTGGGGTGACAAAACCTCGTATCTCAATTTTTTGAGATTTTGAGTTTTTTGCATAATTTTGTACCTAATGACCTACGGCACCACCTGATAAACCCATGGAACGCCTCCTGTTTCGGTTTTTCCCCAAACACCCTGAAACTAAACCTCGTAATTTTAACCCCCTTTGAAGCTGCACTGACAAAACCTCGTAACATGAGATACGTGTAATTCCTTCTTCTTATGCCTTGAAAATCTGTACAATACCTCGTATCTCAATACCTCTACGTAGAAAAGTGTAACGATCATGATAGAAAGCCATTGTCACGCAGGGTACTTCAAGAAGAGTGTGATAATATGAACATATCGGTTTTTCACACACGAAAGGACCAGTGCGATGCATCCCTGATAGCAGACTGACGTCTTTAAGACGTATTAATTTGGTCGTAAACTGGTTAACACGTCGTATGTCGTATAGAAGATGTCATAATGACGTCATTTTGACGTCTTTTAAAGACCATTTTTGAAATGATAATTTGTGTCGTATATAGAAGATGTTATAATGACGCCATTGTGACGTCTTTTAAAGACCATTTTTGACATGATAATTTGTGTCGTATAGAAGATGTCATAATGATGTCTTTTAAAGACCATTTTTTCACAATTAATTTTTGTCATAAGGACGTCGTAAAATGACGTATTAAAGACGTCTTGTTATGACCCTACGTTGTGAAGTACTTGGATTATCGCTTCTTCCGAAATTACTCAAAGACAATCACCATTCCTTCAATTCGACCAGGAAGCAGGGTTGGCGACCCCACGGTGACAAACGTTCGTGCTCTTAAGTACGAATATGGTAGTATCCAATACAAGCTAAAGTTCAGCGATGATTGGCAAGACCTTCCACGTCCTCGGCGCGCAAGGCAAAGCCTTGCTAGAGAGGTGGAGTTGTCCCCACCATCCCTGTATCAAGACCACAGGCCAATCAATGACAGTAAATATGAACATCTGCAGCAACTAAAATTTGTAATCCCGGGAGACTACCATACTTTCTACGATGGATTACGTCACTGAACAATTGTTAGCCTTTTTTCTTCTTTGTCTCTTCTTTCTTTTCTCTGTCTTTCTTGTTCTTCTTTCTCCTCTTTATCATCTTTCCTCTTCCAATCTCATATCCTTCATCCACTACATTTCTTCCTTTTCTCCTATTTTCTATTTGTTGTTCTTCTCTTCTGTCCCAGGAAAGTTCTGCCCAATATCAAGCGATTTGAAAAATTTGTGGAAACGAAAGTGAATTTCTGGTATGGTATTGCCACTGTTGTTTCTCTCTTGACTCTTGTGTCTATAATACATGAAATTTTAATATAGTAATGTAGGGTTTGATGCGTAAAGTTAATTATAACCCTATACAGAGTAAAGGGCTTGTATATATGTTCTGGCTAAGATGAATGGAGGGTATGGCGGGATGGCATCATACGCACTCTGTATTTTATGTTGTTGACGAAGATGATGACCCTAAAGAAGATAAGTTTTCTCCGGCAAGAACAATATTAGCTGATAATATTTGTAAATTGTGTAACCCCGTGGTAGCCCTATCCCTTCACTTGTGTCGATTTCGTACACACCCCACCCCAGCATTGTTTGTATCGTTTTATAATCTTCATAGGCATAATACTCTTTGCTAATTTTCAAGTGCCCTTTTCTTCGCGGCCCACGGTGGAGAATGTAGGGTATCTTTGCGGAATACGGAAATGCATTTTAACATCAAGAGATGAATTTTGTAGATTAATTACTTTTCATTGTCCCAATTCCATGTAAATGTGATTATAAATGTTCACATTCTAAATGGGATAACGAAACGATGATCAGGCACCGTATTTTATAGATATTTACAATGTATTTTTCATTGTCAGCGAGTTTATCACACCTTAAAGGGACAGTTCAGTAATGTAACGAATTTTTGATGATTGTTAAACCTCTGGATAACTGTATTAATTTCAAATAAAGTACAATATTTTGCCATTTATAGCTTATTGGACAACCAATGTTTGACTTAAAATGAAATAACTGTTCAAATGTTTGAAAATGCTTAATCAAAATGTTTTAGAAAAACTGACCACACATTACTGACCACACATATATCAATACAGGGGAAACTCAGTATAACGAGGTCCTTGGGACCATGAAATTTTGTTTGTTATATCAGATATTTTGTTATATCACTATATTTCAAACAATACAAAACAAAACAAATTATTTCACTGGGACCTGAGAAAACAGTTTGTTATATCAGGTATTTTGTTATATCAGATCTCTTTATATCGAGTTTCCACTGTACAACATTGCTTTCATGTGGTTTTTATCATAATATGGACACAAAACTTGCATGTTAGGCACCCTGGAAAAAGTAAGTACTTCAGAACTTTTATCTAACTAACGGTTATATTTCAAATTATAATAAAGTGTGATGCCCACGCCAAAATTCAAGAATTATTTCTGATTGTGTTTCCAGTTAAAGTCGTGATTTAATGTTGATGCTAGAGTTCTTTCTATTCCACTACTGTTCTTCCCGTTTAAACCATTGTTGATTGATGTTAAACAGAACTTTGATTGTTACGGTAACTCTTTTCATAAAATATGCCTACATAGTGTGCCCCCCCCCCCCAAAAAAAAAAACAAAAACAAAAAAACAAAAAAAAACAACAACAACAACAACAACAAAACAACGGAACGGCATACTTCCGATAATAAGTGTAAATAATGACTGGTATTAGTGGATGGTGTGTTTTCTCCTGAGCCAAAGTAATACCAAGATTTCGGTTAAGCGGTTCTTATACCAGGCTATGTCAGGTTCAAAATTTTCCCTCCTCAGCTTAAACCTTGCTTAAAAACAAGACACAAAACGCTCACCATAGTTAACTTTGTCAATGGACATTGTTTAGACCAGCATGGAATGCACCGTATTGGTGTAAAGAATGCCAATTGACAGAGCTAGCTTATTGTATTATCACGTTCAGGTATGGCGAGCGTTTTGTCATGTTTTGATGCAAAGTTTTAGCTCAGGAGGGATTTTTTTTACCCGACATGGTTTGGTATAACGTGCTCATCTAGAATGAGAACCGCTTAACCGCTTAACCAAAATGGTTGATCGTGGTATAATTTTTCTCAGGAGAAGACACACCATCCACTGATACCAGTCATTATTTACAATTATTACCGGAAGTATGCCGTTCTGTTTTTTGTTTTTTTTTTGGGGGGGGGGCACCCTGTAATAGGTGTTATCACTGGTTACCAATTTCCCCTTGGTGAGACTACTCGGTCCAGTGGTGTGCTATCCTTCTGGTAATTTCGACCATGGGATGGTTAATTGTAACTTCTTAAATAGCGGCCACAGAGTCACGAATAATTTGCTTGCTGGCCCGCAACGGTGCTGTGCAATGATCAGAATCACGGACTAGATCGATAATGGATACAAATTCCAGTTATCCTTTGGCCCTAGTCGTTTTAAGGATTTTTTTCTTAATTCGTCAACGGTATAAGGAAGCATTCGCAGATGAATTTATGATGTTCGTTCTAATCCGTTTGGGTAATTTTCTATTCTCCAAAACATTCCATGCATTTTGCTCAGACCGATCCAATTCGCGGAGGCGAAATTTTGGTTTTGAGCATGTTTAAAACCAAAAGTTTCTTGAATTTAAATGAATTTTTATTAATGATTGGTATTCTATTTACCATTGAATTGATGTTCTATGAATATGAATATTCAAGGATTCTAAAATAATTCAAATTGATATGTTCGAGGTTCATTGAATTGCATTATTTTAAATTGAAATTGAAATATTTAAATAAAATGTATCTTTCGATTTGACTGAAATATTGTGGTGAATATTTCCTTTGTTTTGACTTAACAATGTTCATTACTGTGAAAGTGAAGTTCTGTGAATCTGAAACGTCCATTGCGCTTGTAATGTGTTTTCACTCTGGACATGTGCCGTCAATGTTTTTTTTTTGTTTTTTGTATGGACGTGTGAATAATGGCTCTGTGTTGAAGTTGGAGATGAAGTATCTAAAGGGGAAACTTATCTGGTGGAAATATAATTAAAGGAATAGTACAATCTTGATAATACAATGTTGAATATTACAATAATAATCATCATCATCATGAACATAGATCATCATGAACATAGATCATCATAACAGTGATTTTTGTTTTGCTTCCATCGGCATCGGTAGCGCAAGATGATTTCGCCCGAACGCAGCCCTCAGGAAGGATGGAATCTAGAATGCTATACTGTATTGCGATAATGCATTCGTTGTCGGTTCAAAGTTATATTGAACTCGTGATCAGGCGAGACTCTTGGTTTCTGAATCACTTGATTTGATTATGGTGAAACATCAAACGCCTCTATCAGTGTTGTAGTCCAATACAACCAGCTACTCTTTATAGCTTCAACTCCATTCTAGCTGTGGGGTTGTAACTCACACACGGCCTAACAGTGCCGAAGTTAGAGTATTCAAATCCTCGTAACTCATTCAACCAAATCCTCGTAACTCATTCAGAATTGAAACTAAGAACTCGTATCTCAATTTGAATAAAAACTAAAAACTCGTATCTCAATGTAGATAAAAGCCAAAACCTCGTAACTCAGTTTCAAATATCAAAACAATTATTTTACGGTATTTCAACAATGGCATTACAAATTTCATAAATATTCCAGTTTTAAAAAGAAAGGACGTTGTCACAGCACTTAATTTGTTGAGACAGGAAAGTTTTTTCGCTCTCCTGAAAATTCATGATTTTTGAGATACGAGGTTTTGTCACCCCACCGATTTAGTTGAACAATCTAATGCTTGTACATTATTTTGTTTCGTATTTATTTCCGTATTTCACAATCACAGATATTTTGCAACGAAGGTAACAGATAATAATGTTCATGACAATTGACGTACAATGTTGAATTACTACAATAAAACGATAACCTTTATCGATTACGTAATTAAGCGATTCGAAATTCTGCAACATAATGTGAAATACGGGAAGCTAAAATGGTAAGAAGTAATTGTGAATTATTTGGTTTCCTATAATGTTATGTTGTCTTATCGGATGAACTTACATGAAGGGAAAATATATAGGTTTTCCCGTTCATTTTAACACTTTTTTAAATTAAATTTTATAATATAGGTTTTCCCGCTCAATATCGCGATTGTGTCAATCGAATTGATAATAGGAGCAAACGAATTCGCGCGATTTGCGATCGCCGTACCAAAGCAGCATTCGAATTCGTAAATAGTCGTTCAAAATCATGAAGGAGCAAGTGAATTTGCACAAAGAGCATACCTTTTCATCAATTGTCAATCGAATTCGCGAAAGGGCAGTTGACAGTTGGCTGCACATCCGCGAATTCGAATGCCCATAAATGAACTTCTGTGCCTATTCACGAAAGTGTGTGCGTGTGCATGAATTCGTATGCACTTATTCGGAATTTGGAAGACCGATACCAACGATTGCGCGGCAACGCGCGAATTCGAATGACCCTAAATGAATTCGATTGAAAAAAGTGCAAAATTGAGCGGGAAAACCTATATTGTACTTCAATTTCGTCCCGAGATGTGCCAATTTTTAACTTCAATCTTGTCTATTGTCGACCAATTTCACAAAACGGCAATTTAATTTAGTCATTTGTCACACTTTATCGTCCAGTACAATTCAAATTCGTTAGTCACAGATGTGTTCAGCAACTGTGACCAACGAATTTGAACTGTAATCGACGAAAATGCGTAACGAGCGACTAAATTAAATGGACTTTTGTATAATTGGTCGAAAATGGACGAAATTGAAGTTGGCATTCGCACGTTTTCGACTTCTCTGGACGAAATTGATGTACAAATTTATACAATTTATGTACAAATTTATAAAAATTGAATGACAAAAGTGTTAAATGGACGGGGAAAACCTATAGTAGAAATAAAAGTGAAACGGATAAAAGAAAGGTTTAAGAGGAGAAGGTACCATTCCAAGTTATAACCATTATTGCACCAATAAAATTGAAATAATATCCTTCAATCCATCTTCTCAATTCCCATGAGCCGCTTGGAAGGAATGCTCCCTAGGGAGTGGAGATGGTGCACATAATGTTTGCTAGTTTGCATTGTATCCTATGACAAAGGAAACAATAGTGTAAATCACAAAACTGATCGCAACGAAACATGATCTAGACGATATTCCTGGATAGAAGAAACTGAGCAAGACGAAAACACAGCAACAACAAAACAGGACATACAAAACAATGATACTAGTTTGAGCCACATTGAGGCTTTTTTCGAGAACAGTTTTAATCTTTATGACATGGGCGTCGATACATACGTAATACCTATACATCAGGGGGGATGAATGAATGGATCATCCCCCCTGATGAATGGGTATCAATGACAGATCGACGCCCGTGCTTTATGATATATAATAACAACATATTTGTTCCTATTTGATTCTGATTTATTATATTTATATTATTGATAGTGCTCCAACGGTACCATGATTCTGCTTACTTTTCCATCGTCTGATACAGCTGTTTTACTTAACTTTGTTCGTCTTTGTGTGAGTGTGTCAAAGTCACTGTCAATTGTTTGTTACCTTTTCTCTCGATTTCAAAAGTGTATTGTCTGTATTTTCCTCCTTGTCATACTAGCACAGCTTTACCAAAAACATGTCTGTAAATATATGTATGTTTCTCATTTATGCCTCATCATATTGTCAGGTAGATGTATATTTTTTTAATTTATTGTAATTAATGAATACTAGTAATGATAGTAGATTCTCTATTCATGAATTAAATAACGTGCTTCTCCCTAATTTGTATGCATTCTTATTATTCCACATAAATTGTAGAAGCTTGAATAACAATTATAGTGAAATAGAAATGTTTTTTAAACCAAATCAAATGCCAATTTAATGTTTTAGCACTGACCGAAACTTGGTTGAATAGTAGTCTCTTGCCCCCGAATATGTTTAATGACTATTATATTGGTTTAGAACGCAACACAAACGAGGGGGTGAATCCTTATTTATTGAAATATATTGATTTATATCAGTCTTGTTTTTCCTATAAGAAATGTTTATTTTAAACAGAATAAGAATGTATGGTTTAAAATATGGTTAAAAATTGAAGAAAATGAAGAAAAAGAAAAAGAAATTGTATAAAAAATATTTGAAGAACCCTACTGATTATTGTAAAAATGTGTTTAAAGTTGTTAAGAATAAGTTTGTTAATGCTGTACGCTTTACTAAGAAAAAAATATTACGCCAATAAGTTTTTAGATGTAAAAGGTAATAGTAATGGTACTTGGAATTTTTTTTATTTTTTATTTTTTTTAATTATTCAGTTTATTGACAATATAAAAACAGCCAATGGAAAACAGAAAAGGCAGAAGCCCAAACAAATGTCTGTTTCCCTAATTACACATTTAAAATCAATAAATATAACAAGTATATAAAACAGCAACTAATTGCTTATTGCATAATAATATTTACAATTGTACAATTAAAACATATTGAAGATTTACACACACTCAATTAACCGGTATAAGAGCTATACAATATGTAAATGTAACTTCAGTGCCCTTTTAAAAGATATAAGGGAAGGGCTATTTATTATACTGTGGAAGTTTATTCCAGTCACGAACTGTGTTTATAGTCTGGTGGCCAGATTTCAAAAAAATGGATTAGGGAGTTCTGAATTGTAGGGGTTGGAGACAAGTATTTTCTGAAAGAGTATACCCTAGAGCTCAGGAGTTTGCTTGTCTCCAGAATTGAAAATTGGTTTCCTGGGAGATATATGGTTGCCATGGTAACCACTTCGTAAATTTTATAGAAAATGACAATATTTCGAAAAATTATAATTTCAAGGCCATGATGAGTGAACTTCCTCCAAAAAAAGATGTTTACAGATGTGGGAAAGATTCCCTAAAATTATTAGAGACTTTCATTAGGCAAGGTCAAAGGTAAAGGTCAAAGTTCACAGGTCAAAGTACAAAAATGAATGGAAAAAATCATGTTTTTGTACATTGTACAGATATCTTTCATCTTCAAATGAATTCGCATAACTGAAACTGCTGGAAACAAATAATTATGGATATAATGTATTATTACGATTCCAAAGCTGTATTTTCTGTCATATAGGACCATTTTACAAGGGAGATATGACATTTTTACGGTAGCAATGTAAATGCCGCGATATAGTGCAATGTACACATTACATGTGTTATCCTATATGCAACATGCATACAGTGCTACAAACATTTTGCTAGTCAAGCGGGATGTCTGGAAAAGTTGAACGATACGGTTATTCAGCAATATGAACTGGGAAATGACTTGTTGTTTACATAACTTAGGTATGCTGAATACGATAAGCCTTGTTTCCAAGTGAAATTTTTAGTTTTTGACCCCCTAATTTGCATAAACAAAATGGCCGCCGAAATTGTAATTTACAAACATTCTCATATCGTATGTCTGTTTTCATGTAGAGATAGGAGTTACAAATTGAATATTTCTACCCATTGAATGATAGCCTTGCAAATAATACAAACGTTATATCGGAGTAAGTGATATTTACTCTTACCATGCTTACGAATATGGAAATTAGTGACTGGCATTAAAACAAATAATATTTTCGAAGGAACATTGTCAAAAAGACAGATGTGGGAAAGATGCTCTAAAATGATTAAAGACTTTCATCGCGCAAGGTCAACAGTAAAGGTCAAAGTTTACAGGTCAAAGTACTAAAATGAATGGAAAATCATGTTTATGTAGATTGTACATGTTGTACTGATATATTTCATCTTCAAATGAATTATCTAATTGAAACTGTCCCGTAAAGTGCAAAGCACACAGTACATGTGTTATCCTATTCAAAATCTATATAATACAAATTACTAGTCTAGTTGAATATCTGGAAAAGTTTAACGCTAAGGATTTAGAGAATATAAACTGGGGAAAAGACTTATTTTCAGCATAATTCAGGTACGATGAATACGATAAGCTTTATTTCCAAGATAATTTTCCAGTTGTTGACCACCTAATCGGCATAAACAAAATGGCCACCAACATCGTAATTTTCAAATATTCTTGTATCATAAGGTATACTATTTTCTGAGATACGAATAACAAATGAATATCTCTACCTACATACCTATGCCGTATTATGAACGTCAGATATATAGTAAATCAGAGATTTAATATTCATTTTTTTATGAATAATTATGCAAATTAGTGACTAGCATTATACAAATCATATAATTACATCAATATGTATTATTTGTATTCGGTAAGCGAGTTTAACACTGAAGAGTCTTTATTCTTTAAGTAAGGCTTTGGCAACAAATAAAGGACATTTTTAAACCAATCAGAGTTATGAAACAATCACAATTAACGTTAATCCCCTCATTATCATTCAACAAAATGGCCACAAGATATTATGTTGAGACCTTACGGTAGTGGAACATAAGCATTTCAAAGCTTTGTAATACATGTACAATGAAAATAAATTGTAAAAGGGATATTATACGTATGGATAATTTGAGAGTGCTAAATTCTACAAACTATCGAGGTAACTAGAGTACTTAAATGCTCATGAATATGAAAATTAGTGGTGATCGCATCCAATAGAACAATGTTAAAGTGTATTTACTTTAATATGAATATTATTCGTTTGCAACTGGGCGAGGCATATTTTGCTTTGCTCATTTTCATAGAATGAATATGTAAATTCAATAGTGAAGGAATAATTTCACTTATAAAAGAATCAACATTTCGAAATACTAATCACTACATTTTATTTACTTAATTTGCATAAAGGAACCTTAGTTAAGTGCAATTATGCTACAACTCTACTCTAGGGGGAAAGGGTACAACTTTCATAATTATAGAGAACTACGACATGTGTCATATATACTGGAAATATTAAATAATTGTCAACGATTTGATTATTTCAACATGAGAAAAGAACAAATTTTTGACTTTCAGATATCACCAAAAGTTTTGCATAAAATTTAAACCCAATATTTCATACAAAATTGACCCTTCATAATTTGGGAAAATGACACCAAAAATGAACAAAATTTTGTTTATTTTGAAATGTTTTACTGTTTACAGTGGATGTGGTGTGGCAAGATTGGTAGAGCGCGCGCTTTCCGATCATGAGATCCCGAGTTCGAACCCTGCCCACTGCCTTTGTCCTTCAGCAAGACAATTTATCCACAATTGCTGCTCTCTACCAAGGTGTATAAATGGGGACCCGGTAGGAGGTGAAAGCCTTTATGTGAACGATCTTCTTGAGCCCATGAGCGCTTGGAAGGAATGCTCCCCAGGGAGTGGAGATGGTGCACACAATGTGTGCTGGTTTGCATTGTATCCTATGACCGGGGGTAATATTATCATTGTAAAGCGCTTAGAGATGATTATCAATCATATTAGGCGCTATATAAATCGAGTATATTATATTATCATTACAGTGCGTTTTAAATGACATTATACACGTGATTTACTATTTCCTTGCCATTGATATATCGATGTGCCACAGTAATATTGATCTGTCTGCTGCTTGACTGTACAAAGACGCAATACTATGATCCTATATAAATAAATATTACGCAGTTTTTTCTTAAATATGCGTAAAATGGAATAGCACGGTCCATTATCAGTGCACTATAATTTTCTATTCAACATTCATGTTTATGATTTATCAGGGTCATCAGTTGCATAATGCGACCGATGGTCACCTGATACTATCTGAAACATGTGTTTCCATATGCTGACTCTGATGGAGTCTTTGAGGTGGAGGTATAATGGTTACAGTCCGTTATTCCGAAGGTTCGTTATTCCGAAGGTTCAGTTATTCCGAAGGTTCGTTATTCCGAAGGTTCGTTATTCCGAAGGTTCGTTATTCCGAAGGTTCGTTGATCCGAAAATAAAATCGGGTTCGTTATTCCGAAAATTAAATCGGGCTTGTTATAATACTATAGTTTGTGTTTTGTTTATTTAATTTACAGCCTGCATTAAGCATAGCCCTCCCCCTTTCCCTCCCTTGGCCAGACCAATCAAACATTTAAGTTTATTTTATCTCTTTATATGAAATTATAGCATTATAACAAACCCAAATTCATTTTCGGATTAACGAACCCGATTTCATTTTAGGAATAGCGAACCTTCGGAATAACGAACCCTCGGAATAACGGACCTTCGGAATAACGAACCTTCTGAATAACGAACCCGATTTCATTTTAGGAATAGCGAACCTTCGGAATAACGAACCTTCGGAATAACGAACCTTCGGAATAACGAACCTTCGGAATAACGAACCTTCGGAATAATGCAACAAATGTTCGGATTAACGAACCCTATTTCATTTTCGGATTAACGAACACTCAGGTATAGGAAAGTTGCGTGTTCGGAATAACGAACCTTCGGAATAACGAACCTTCGGAATAACGAACCGCACCCGGTATAATGCCTTGGAAAACAATGTTCATTGCTAAAATAAGCATTTATCGTAGAGCTGGTCCTGACAAGCAATTGATGTGTTCCTCAATCAAAGAACAAAGCTGATAACCAATACAATATGGATATAAAGGTGCTGTAGAACAATATTGAAGTTGACCCACATAAGCCATTCTACATTTAAGCACCAAAGACTATATTACCAGCTAACCAAAGACTATATTACCAGCAAACAGAAATACATGAGGCAGGAACAGTATCTAAAATGAGGCTGCCTCATGCGTAATGCGTCATCTATCTGCTGCGCTTATACCCTTGAGGATCCCCCCCCCCCCCCCCAACCCCCAAAATAAAATTAATAATATCTGATTGTACAGCAAACACGACAGTCCTGGTGGGGATCATGGCGGTTCAAGGTGTCGTAGGCAGCATATAAAGGGTCAAAGAAAGCAACTCCGGTGAATAGCTTATGTATCCTCTTGATGATCATAGCCGTCAATGAGTTTAGGAATAGCCTAATTGCCTGTCCTGACCTAACCTTGATAGTTCCGGGATGGGTTCATCCACGAATGGGGCGATGTTGTCGTAAATAAACCGCTCGTATGGCACAGCATTTGGACTGACTGTGTCTTTACCAGGCTTCAACAAGTAGGTAACTTTGGCTTTCCTCCAGAGCTTCGGGATGTTGTTGGTGCTCATGCATGCATTGAGCATGTTCAGGAGCAAGTTGGGGTCGCCTGGACTAGTTGTTCCATTTGCTCATATAGGATATCAAGTCAAGCAGATTTTACATTTTAATTGCTTAAGCTAACTGGTCACTTATGGTGAGAGCATCCATGAGTATTGTGAGTCTGTGGCCGTTAGGAACCTGGCCCTCCCGGGATGATCATCGGGTTTTCCTGTCTATTCACAAGAAGTCGATGGGCAGCTTGATGAATACTATAAACGGTTCATACTAGCATAGCCACCTGGGAAACAGGATGGGGGGCTTGCTTAATCAAATAAAAAAGATAAAACAAACTTAAATGTTTAGTCTGGCCAACATGGCCAAGGGAGGGAAAGGGGAAGGGGCATGCTTAATTCAGGCTCTAAATTAAATAAACAAACAAAAATGCTAGTATTATAACAAACCCGATTTCATTTTAATTGTTATAACTAACCTGATTTCTTTTTCGGATTAACGAATCCTATTTTATTTTCTGACTAATAAACCTTCTTCGGAATAATGAACCTTCGGAATAACGAACCTTCGGAAAAACGAACCTTCGGAATAACGAACCTTCGGAATAACGAACCCGATTTTATTTTCGGATAAACAAACCTTCGGAATAACGAACCCGATTTAATTTTAGGAATAGCGAACCCTCGGAATAACAAACATTCTGAATAACGAACCCGATTTAATTTTAGGAATAGCGAAACCTCGGATTAACAAACATTCTGAATAACGAACCTTTGGAATAACGAACCTTCGGAATAACGAACCTTCGGAATAACCAAACCTTCGGAATAACGAACCTTCGGAATAACGAGCTGTAACCGTCTTGATGTACGAACAATTCTGAAATTATAGACTACAATGGACGTTTTAGTACATTGAAAATGAAAATTGTAAGCATTATTTTGTTCATGTCTGTGCTACTTATCATCTAAAATGTTCTTGACATCATTTTGACAATCAGAGTTCGAAACAGTTCTATACTTCCGCAGTCTGATTGTTTTTAAAATGTCCTTATTCTTTTACCAAACCCTCATACTCGGCATTAAGACACTTCAGTGTGCGCTTGAGTAACTTGAACAAAAGACAACTAATCATTTAAAAGGAACTAGTAACTCTCAGTTTTGAAATGTACAATAACTGGCAAAAGTTGATCAAAGGTTTATTTTTAATGTGTTATTAATGTGTGACAATGTCATGTTTAATGGATGTTATAATGGTCGAGTAGTGAGCGAAAAGGCAAAGTGAAATTCGCTATATCATTGCACTGACGTTGTACACAGTTTTTAATATCAAGGACATACTATAGTTATAAACCTTAACACTTTAATCATAAATATCTTCATAACGAAATAAAAAATAAAAACAAATTTAACTATATTCCATGCTTATGTTGGTAATACGTATGAATACAATCAGGTATCCGCTAGAGACCCAAGTATTGTAAATTTTGAGGATTTTGACAATGTTACTACAGATCCCTTCGAAAATGTGATTTGTTTTAATGCCAGTCATTAATTTCCATATTCATAAGAGTAAATATAACTTACTCCGATATAAGGTTTGTATTATTTGCATGACTATTATTAAATAGGTAGAAATATTAAATTTGTAACTCCTATCTCTTCATGATAACAGGCATGCGATATGAGAATGTTTGTAAATCACAATTTCGGCGGCCATTTTGTTTATGCAAATTAGGGGGTCAAAAGCTAAACATTTCACTTGGAAACAAGGCTTATCGTATTCAGCATACCTAAGTTATGTTAAGAACAAATCATTTCCCAGTTTATATTGCTGAATAACCGTATCGTTCAACTTTTCCTGACATCCCACTTGACTAGCAATATGTTTGTAGCACTGTTTACATTTTGCATAGGATAACACATGTAATGTGTACATTGCACTATATCGCGGCATTTACATTGTTACCGTACAAATGTCATATCTCCCTTGTAAAATGGTCCTATATGACAGAAAATACAGCTTTGGAATCGTAATAATACATTCTATCCATAATTATTTGTTTCCAGCAGTTTCATCTATGCGAATTTATTTGAAGATTAAAGATATCAGTACAATGTTCAAAAACATGATTTTTTCCACTAATTTTTGTACTTTGACCTGTGAACTTTGACCTTTACCTTTCACCTTGCCTGATGAAAGTCTCTAATCATTTTAGGGAATCTTTCCCATATCTGAAAACATATTTTTTAGAAGAAAGTTCACTCATCATGGCCTTGAAATGATAATTTTTCGAAATATTGTCATTTTCTATAAAATTTACGAAGTGGTTACCATGGCAACCATATATCTCCCAGGAAACCAATTTTCAATTCTGGAGACAAGCAAACCCCTGAGCTCTAGGGTATACTCTTTCAGAAAATACTTGTCTCCAACCCCTACAATTCAGAACTCCCTAAATCGATTTCTAGGCCACTTTTTCAGAGTTGGCCACCAGACTATTACATAAAATGAATTCATATAATAATCTGTTCTAGCAAATGGTACTTTTAATTTCAATGAATGGTCATTTCTTCCAATCCTAGATGCATATGTGAATTTGTGTGTATAGTTTACAAGCATCAGATTATTTTGTAATTTATAACAAGCAACCAATCTATAGTACAATCTTCTTTTTTCTAAGGTACATAATCTCATTTGATTTAATAAATGTTCATATGAGGTTTCCCAGTCACTACACATCATCCTAACGCAACGCTTTTGAATACGTTCAAGTATAATTCTATGACTTTCACAGTGTGGGTCCCAAGCAATACAACAATATTCTAAGCGTGATCTTACAATAGCTTCATACAGTTTCTTTAAAATATGTGGGGGACAATTAACAAATGATCTTCGTAACACACCTATAAGCTTATTACAAACTTTATATAATTCCTGACAATGGAATTTCCAATTCAGAGTATCATTTATAACAATGCCAAGATATTTTTCAGTGTGCGTTATATCTAGTTCATATCCATTCAATTCATAATTAAAATCTATTGTTTTATTCTTACGAGACATCTTCATAACTTTACATTTCGAAACATTAAAATTTAACAACCATTTTTTACTCCAATTACTAAGTTCATCTAAATCTTTCTGAAGTAAACTGCAATCTTCTACAGACTTAATTTTATTATATACAATACAATCATCTGCATACAAACGAATAACAGATTTTATATTGTCAGATAAATCATTTATATAACATAAGAAAAGAATTGGACCTAATATGGTCCCCTGAGGGACACCGGACGTAACATGGATCCAGTCAGAGTATTCTCCATTTAAAACAACACGTTGTGTGCGATTCTTCAAAAAATTCATAATCCACTGTAAATTTTGTGTTAAAACTCCACATGTCTTGAGTTTATTACATAACAAATGATGAGGGACAGAATCGAATGCTCTCGAAAAATCAAGGAAAGCAATGTGTATATCTGCGCCAGAATCTAACAAGTTTGCCCAATCATGAATAGCTTCAATTAATTGAGTTTCGCATGATCTCTTTTCGCGAAATCCATGCTGATTATCATTGAGTATATCATTCAACGAAAAGTGATCTACAAGTCGTTTACGCACAATTCTTTCTAATGTCTTACATACAATAGATGTTAACGAAATAGGACGGTAGTTAGCGGGGTCCTCTTTTTCTCCCTTTTTATAAAGCGGACACACGTTCGCTGTGCGCCAATCAACCGGTAAATCGCCGCATGAAAGAGACAAATTAAACAATTTACAAAGAGATGGGGCTAACTGTTTGGCCGCTTCTTTCAGTATGCGTGGGGCTATTTCATCTGGACCTTGGGCTTTACTAGAATCAATTTCTTTTAACAATTTATACACTTCTACTACTGTACATTGAATATCAGACATAGGCGGACAATCACATTGTGTATCATCATTATCAAATGACTCAGAACTAGTTTGTTCATTATCTATTCTAAAAGCAGATTCAAATTGTTTATTCAAGAGTGTTGCTTTCAATTTATCATCTGTTACTACATTATCATTAACTCTTAAAGGGACTTAGTAACATTGTCCAAATCCTCAGAATAAAATTTTAATTCTAGCGGTTCCCTTATACCTTGTTGTATTCGTATTAACAATAAAATCATGGGACAGGTTTCGGTTTTTCAAATTTCCCTTTCGTTACAAAGATATGTATGATTGAAGTATTCAGATAAGAAAAACTCCGGGCGAGTTTTTCTTCCGTGTACAAAGTGAGTGCAGTGAGTTACTGAATATCACTTTGCATTTTCGCTCATTACTTGGCCATGCAACGTCCATTTGACTTGAAATGTTCACACAATACCCTGTGGACATATGAAATAACAACAATATACATTGCATCAACCATTCATCACTTGTTGCACATGTCAACAAAGTTACTAGATCCCTTTAAACATGAAATATGTTTAGGATCTTTCTTTTTCAATTTTACAAAAGTCCAAAATGCTTTAGAATTGTTTTGCACATCTTTACAAACAACATTATTTAAGTACTCAATATAACTCGTTTTTATTTTATTTTTAACTTTACGCCGCCAACGTTTATATTTTTTCCAATGACCTTTACTTTTCGACTTTTTTGCACGTTTAAATAATATATTTCGTTTTCTTATAAGTTTCTTAACATGTTTATCTACCCAAGGTACACGTACTTTATCATCAATGTTACCCGTTGGTACATTTTCATTCACAATAGTTAACTCACAAAAGTTATACAAAATCTTATTAGTAAGGAGAAATGTAATATTAATGATGATATTGAATATAAAGATGATAATGGTATATGGAAAAGAAGAAATTGTTAATAAGTTTAATGAATATTGTGTTGATATTGGTAAAGATATTTCTTTGAATATTGGAAATACGAACACTCCATTTTGTTCATATTTAACGGGTTCTTATCTTGATTCTTTCTTTTTAAAACGAATCACACAAAAGGAAATTATTGATATTGTTTTATCTTTTAAAAGTGGTAAATCCCCAGGCTATGATTCAATTGATCCACAGGTGATAAAGAAATCAATCCATATTTTATGTAAACCATTGTACAATATTTTTAATCTTTGTTTTCAAAGAGGAGTTGTTCCTAGCCGCTGCAAGATTTCTAAAGTTATTCCTGTCCATAAAAGTGGTGCAAAAGATGTTTTTGCTAATTATCGTCCAATATCTTTATTAACTTGCTTCTCAAAAGATTTTGAAAATGTATAAATGTACGATTGTTAGAATGTTTAGATAAAAATTATATTCTTTATGCTCGACAATTTGGTTTTAGAGAAAAACATTCTACCCTATAATTAGCCGGTTGTGATTTTTTATTGAATGTAAATAATGCTTTTGAAAATAGGGAACATCTTTTAGGATTATGTTAAGATCTAAGGAAAGCGTTTGACAGCATTAATCACGATATTTTATTTAAGGAATTAATTTTTGTATGGTATTAGGGGTATATTTACAGCTTTTTTAAAAGTTATTTGTGCAATAGACAATAGTTTGTTTATTTAAACTTAATTAATTCTACTATGCAAACAGTAACATGTGGAGTACCACAAGGATCTGTTTTAGGACCAATTTTTGTATTATTATACATTAATGACTTGCCATTTTCTTCACCGTCTTTGCAATTTGTAATGTTTGCTGATAGAATATATTTTTAAAACATAAAGATATTGATCAATTAAATAACATAATGAATAATAAATTGATAAATGTTCACAAATGGTTTTTAGCTAATAAATTGGTTCTGAATGTTTTGAAAACACATTGTATGATATTTTGTAGTACGTCTATGTATACACATTGAACAGGTGAAAACTGTAAAGTTTTTAGGAGTTTTTATAGATGAGGAAATGAAATGGAAAAGTCATGTTCATAACGTTACAAAAACAATTGCAAGAAATATTGGTATTTTAAACAAGCTACGAGAATATCTTCCTGAGCACATTTTATTGTTGTTATATAATACTTTAATTTTACCACATTTGAATTATTGCATTATACTTTGGGGATGCTGCAATAATTATCTTTTAGATCGATTGATTAAACTATATAGAAAAGAGTTATTAGAATAATAACAAACTCTTCATATTTATCTCACTCTAAACCCCTTTTTATAAAATTGAAGGTTTACCCATTTTTCAACTTTATTAAAGTGAGGCCTGTAAAGTGTCTAACTCCACGAAAATTACTTGGAGCTTCCTCGTTTCTCTTCTACCGTGTTGTTTAGCTTATGGTAAGAGAAGAATAAAATAGTGTTATATTTTTTTCAAATGCCCCTTTAGTATGACGATATCTATCATTCAGCTCAAAAGCGTTAATTAACGGTCATAAACCTCATAAACGTCCTTTGTAAAAGCTGACGCATATTTTCGCTTTTTTAACCAGGAAAGCAGTGTTCTTTTTCAATGAAACTTTCACACCTCATTCGGACATATCTTACAATGATTTTGGTACAGAATTTAAGTCTCAAATGTCATTTTGGGCAATATCTGACACTTTACATGTGCACCTTTAATATATACACAATTTACAACTACAACTTCAACTATAACCTGTAAATGAATTTCCCTTACCAATGAAAGTTGTTTATGAATATAATCTCGGTATTTTTATGTATTTATTTCACCCAAAATGTTACCTGATTTATTTGATTCGTTATTTATTCAAAATTCTGATGTACACAATTACGATACAAGATCTAAATTCGACCTTCGTGTTTCTTATGGACACACACAATTTGTGTCATTCTGTTATTACGTATAGGGGTCCACTTGTATGGAATGGCTTGCCAGAACAAATGAAGGAGTGTGTATCATTGACATCTTTTTAAAATAAATCTTTTTTATTATGTAGGTTTTAATCTGACAATTTGTATATTCTTATAGAATTATTTTATAATAGCACAATTCAAATTTGTATGTATCTTATATTTGCGTTATGTCTCGGTGTTATTTTATAGTGTGACAATCTAACTTTAACTTTATTGAAATATATTGTAATTTGTAATCCATATTTGATCTAGGGATCATACTCATACGTTTTTATAAACATTTCATCTGATCCCTCCACAATCATTTAACTTGTCCCATTATCTTGTCTCTTTGGTATGGTTCTGGTGTTGTGTTTTTTTTGTTTTTTTTTTTTTACTTTATATAACTCATGCTTTTCTTGTATTTTGTTTTAATGATTTGTGGAAATAAAGAAGACAATTCCCCAGGGGGAATTGTATTGAATTTGTAAGTCGCTAAGAGATGATAATTGTATCATAATTATTAGGCGCTATATAAATAGTAGGCGCTATTTTTTATTATTATTCAATGATTGATATTTTAAATAATAACCATGGATAAATCGAGAGAAAACAATTGATTTCATTATTAGCGAGAAGAGAACAGAACTGCACAAGAGAACGACGAAATTGCGATTATGAATTTAGTCGATTTGTAATTTTAAAAAATAAAAAGGGAACTGAATTATTTTGATTGTATTCAAAATTAAGCTGGTAAAATTTCTAGTCAAAGGCGTTAAGTAAATTCATAACTTACCAGCCGCAAACGACAGAAGAAAAACCGACAATACGAGTAGATTAAAACGCATCATGTTGACTGTTGGAAAGGTTAACGTACACACAAATGATGTGCAGGAGCTAGTAAACTGTTTAAATGAAGCGAAGATGCTCCTAGAATTCGGAAATACTAATGGATGACTGTCAAACTCTCAGAAGCCAAGGTAACCAAACAATTTTCAGAGACACGAAACTCTTTCATGTGCTGCATTCGACGGTTTCGACAGTTTCTGTCAAAAATCAAATACTCCGCTCTGTAAAAATGGCTGAAACGGTTCCAAGCACAATAGAGTGGTGAAGTGTGATGTCATAAATGATGTCATAAACATTTTTTTTCGAATTTTTAAATTTGAACTCCATTTTCAGAAAGAGCATAATAAATAATGTCCAAACACCGAAAATCAAAGGAATAGGTTACGTAGTGGCTGAGATATGCCCATCCGAATGATTTTTTTGTCAATGGGCAATCAGTGTTATAGTGCACTGGTTCCTAAATTTATTAACCAGTGCACTATAACACTGACTGCCCTTTGAAGGAAAATTCATTCGGATGGGCATATCTCAGCCAATAGGTAACATATTCAGTTGATTTTCGGTATTTGGCCATTATTATTGATGCTCTTACGGAAAATGGAGTTCAAATTTAAAAATTCGAAAAAAGTGTTTTCATGACGTCATGGCTTCTGCACTCTATAATATTAAGCCAAGCCCCTTTTCAACAAACCAAACAATGGAATTCTCTTTGCGCATGTGCATCTTATAGTAGAGCAGATAAGTGTAATAATCTTTCAAAGTTTGATACAAGCAACAAACTTGGTATGTAGGCTACCTTAGGCCCTTAGGGACACTCTTAAGGACAAAACCATCACATGCACAATTTTGTATAACAAATGGTAACCAATGTGATAATAGAGAGCGCCCTCTTGTGTTTTAATGGCTCTTTTTGAATGATAACAGGCTCAGTTTGACTTATTCGTTTGTAATTGTGTATACCTTTCGATCATGGTGGAGATATAACTGTAGCCTATACTAGTTTGTAATGTTATGGTGCCGGTTTCGATTACTAAAATTCAGTTTGCCCAAAACAATACTTTCCCTTTAAATCGTATGCGTGCATCCGTCTTGCTCGTGACAAACCAATGGACAATTGGGCCCACTTGGGATTACTGCCTCTGTCGAGAATTGTGCAGTCCAACATTAACAATGATGACATAATTATGTATTCAATCCAAATTGTGCTAGTTCTTGTTTTTAATTACGGTACATGAATGAAAATTAATCCTCTTGATATAGGGATGGAATCGCATCTTCATTTTCGCGATTCGGTCATTGAATAATTATTAGTAATTTACATTTCCGGTGAAAGGGTAATATGGCAATATATCAAAAAATAAAACATTTGTTGACATGTGCAAAAAGTGATGAATGGTGTACTTTGTTGTTATACGATATGTCCACAGGGTATTGTTAATATGGATGATTATATGGCCCAGTAATGAGCAAAAATGCAAAGTAATCACTATCGCATTGCATTGACTTTGTACACGGTTACGACTATCCAGTGGATATGCATCTGAACATTTCAGTCGTAAATATCTGTTTAACGCAACTGAAATTCGAAAAACGGAAACCTGTCCCTGGTTATAGTGTTATACAAATACAACTGAGGGAACCGCTAAAATTCCAATTTGATTTTGAGGATTTGGACAATGTTCCTATATAATCCTTTAAGGGATAGTTGAGTGAGTGTTGGTATAGGGGGGCACTTCACAAAATATTTTTTTGTGAGATAATGAAAAACTGACTGTCAAATTTGAAAGAACATACAATTTTAATTACAGAATAAACTTTATTCGAACAAAGTCGGTTCAGAAACGACTGAAATATCCATAAACATATTTGTATTAAAAAATTCCTCACCAGGAGATATTTTGACTTTTTAGACAAATTCTAAAAAATGCTTAAAGACTACTTTCAACACAATCTGAATAGGTTTTTAAAAAGCTGTTGATGATATCTCTATTGAATAATTATTTTAACAAAACATTAAATGCACATTTTTTTATGAAAAATGGCTAAAACCAATTATTTTTTTAGAGAGCGCCCTCTTGAGTTGTAACGGCTCTTTTTGAATGATAACAGGGGTTTTACTTAGTCGTTTGTAATTGTGTATACTTTTCGAGCATGGTGATGTTATAACTATTATTTTGTACCGTAATGGTGCAGGTTTTGGTTACTAAAGTTAAGTTTGACCAATACTCAACTATCCCTTTAACTGTGGCTTCTGGGTTAATTAGCCGCCCAACTTGTCTTTGCTCATAATATTTTTGTTCTGTTAACTTTTATAGTGATGGCATTGAGGGAAGATTTCTGTGTCATTTTACCA
>JBAMJV010011865.1:0-82370 GCA_037951105.1 Echinarachnius parma | reverse complement strand
CATAACAATGTACCTCAAAGGACTCAAATGAATTCACTAGCTAATATAATGTTCTACTCATAGCACACTCGATTGAGATATTAAGATATAGCAGTGTTTCGTTTTAAAGCATTCTTAGATTAAAAATAATTAATCTGCTTCATGATATTCGTCCCTTTTATACTACAGGTTGGCTATACGACAAAACCCAGAGCTACAACTTGCCGTTTTTCATCATGGGTGGCATTCTTCTATTAGGGGGTCTAATGTTTGCAGTTGAGCCAAAACTGCGGCGCATGGAATCGGAGAAGGCGAAGGGACTTCTGAGGAGAATCCAAGATAGCAAAACACAGAATGAACTTTAAACCTATTTTTAAGTGGATTATATTATTGACATTAATAAATTAACGGTTGATTCGTATAGTGTTACATGACAAAAGAGAAATAAGAAATACAACTCCGCGTACACGGCGTAGAAATGGTAGAGATTGGGCCACCACCCTCAACCAGGCTTCGCACAGAAGTCGGCAGACGCCATTGTGTGTATCGGAGAGCCTGACACCAACCTTAGCCTGCGTGTGTGGTTATAAGCCGAGTATACTGCCCGTCACATCATCCACGAGTGCCCAATCCTCCAAGTACATGTAGCTCAAACCCGTGCAGATTTGTCAATTTGTTTATTGTATAATTTTGATCAATATTCTTTTCAAATCTTGTAAGAGTGACGTTCTTGCAGGGAGCTTTCCTACCAATCCGACGATGTACCTAACTCCCAGTGGCGTTGCGTGGTTGGACTGATTATGGAGGGAAGGGGAGCTGAACTTATGTTTGTCTGTATTTTTTTCAAATATTAATCCCTTACATGCCTTATATGTTCAACACTGGCGTAAAGCACAGTTCGGAAGCACAATGCATTGGGGGGTCGAGCAATTGTTCACAAACTGTTTGTGAACAATTGCTCGACCCCCCAACGCATTGTGTTTTCCGGACAGATTTACGCCAGTGATGTTCAATATTGTTTTTTGTCATATTATTATGAGGCGCGGGGGCACGACCACGCCCCTGAGTATGCCCATATCATGGCTCAAACACAAGGCACATCTATTTGAAATTGCAGGCCCTGATAACCAGTGGAGAAGATTCGGGGGCATGATGACACATACCTCAAATTATTTTGATACAAAACAGGAAAATTCTTTACAAAATAAAGAAATGTATATTAAAAGTGTGCCCTCAATAATCTTCGTGCCCCCCCCCCCCCCCCCCTCAATTAGTACGACCACGCTCCGCCACTCCCAATTACCTGCGCCAAAATAAATGTTCTCTTAATATTTGGCAGTTCAGAAACTCAACTGAAATCTTAACTGAAAACCAAACTGTTTTATTTGAAAAATGTATTGAAAATGTAGACCCTATATAATAATATCTGGAATATGGTCTTATCATTCAAAGTAAAAATTCTTTCTGAATTAACTTTATGACTCACTAGCTGCCTCGGCGCTTCGCGCCTCGGCAGCTAGATTCGGCGCTTCGCGCCTCAGGATTAATTGTATCCCCCGAACCACTTCGGGGGATACTATGGATTTGGCCTCGTCGCGCCGCCGCCGCCGCGTCCGCCGCGTCCGCCGCGTCCGCCGCAGAGATTTTCTTGTGAACGCTCTACAGGTCCGAGTTCTTGTCCGATCATTTTCTAATTTGGTATGAAGGTGTATTAAGGAAAGAGGATGAAGCCTATTGATTTTGGTGTGGGGCGGAGTCCTGGTTGCCATGGTAACCATGATATAAAGAAATAGTTAAGATTACCTTGTGAACGCTCTACAGGTCCGAGTTCTTGTCCGATCATTTTTTAATTTGGTATGAAGGTGTATTAAGGAAAGAGGATGAAGCCTATTGATTTTGGTGTGGGGCGGAGTCCTGGTTGCCATGGTAACCATGATATAAAGAAATAGTTAAGATTACCTTGTGAACGCTCTACAGGTCCGAGTTCTTGTCCGATCATTTTCTAATTTGGTATGAAGGTGTATTAAGGAAAGAGGATGAAGCCTATTGATTTTGGTGTGGGGCGGAGTCCTGGTTGCCATGGTAACCATGATATAAAGAAATAGTTAAGATTACCTTGTGAACGCTCTACAGGTCCGAGTTCTTGTCCGATCATTTTCTAATTTGGTATGAAGGTGTATTAAGGAAAGAGGATGAAGCCTATTGATTTTGGTTTGGGGCGGAGCCCTGGTTGCCATGGTAACCATGATATAAAGAAATAGTTAAGATTACCTTGTGAACGCTCTACAGGTCCGAGTTCTTGTCCGATCATTTTCTAATTTGGTATGAAGGTGTATTAAGGAAAGAGGATGAAGCCTATTGATTTTGGTGTGGGGCGCGGTCCTGGTTGCCATGGTAACCATGATATAAATAAATAGTTAATATTACCTTGTGAACGCTCTACAGGTCCGAGTTCTTGTCTGATCATTTTCTAATTTGGTATGAAGGTGTCTTAAGGAAAGAGGATGAAGCCTTTAGATTTTGGTGTGGGGCGGAGTCCTGGTTGCCATGGTAACCATGATATAAAGAAATAGTTAAGATTACCTTGTGAACGCTCTACAGGTCCGAGTTCTTGTCCGATCATTTTCTAATTTGGTATGAAGGTGTCTTAAGGAAAGAGGATGAAGCCTATTGATTTTGGTGTGGGGCGGAGTCCTGGTTGCCATGGTAACCATGATATAAAGAAATAGTTAAGATTACCTTGTGAACGCTCTACAGGTCCGAGTTCTTGTCCGATCATTTTAATATTTTCAATAAATCCATTATCAAACAGCAAATTAATTAATACTTGAGTCATTTGAAAACTTACTTGACATTAAAATAATGTTTTTTAAACTGAATGAGATATATGATTCTCTAGAGACTCTAGTACACTTGAATACTGATCCCCCTATAATTGATAAACAAATCCAAGTATAACACCTTGTTCAAAACCCTAAACAATGACGATTGGCTGCAATTGTTTTTAACTGCTGCATAATGTAAGAGCCTGTTACATATGCCAATATTAATGAGCTCCGCAAGTTAGCAAAGGCCTCGCCGCTGACGCGGCTCAGTCCAGCGATCACTGCTGTAAGCGCACATCGCCTTGTCTATTAATCAGACCCTGCTCGGAGGACAAACAGCGCGCGAGGCCTTGCCCAAAGGCTACTGCCAGCCTAGTAGAACAACGTACACCACCAAACTTGTTCAGTTCACAATATTACAACCCACAAAAGTGCAATGCAATTGGTTCGGGGGGGGATACATGTGCTCGGCTGCGCGACCCGCCGAGCGCGCAATTTCTAGTTAAAGAAATGATTTTAAATGAAATTTATATCATAAGAAAAAAAATGTAATTAATATAATAATAATAATTGTGCGATGTATATAGCGCCTAATATGATTGATAATCATCTCTAGGGCTAAGCGCTTTTAAATATATATATATATATTATATCATAACAAAAATGAATAAAAATATTTTTTTTTAAATCAACAACAAAAAATGAATAAAAATATTTTTTTTTAAATCAACAACAAAAAAAATCAAAATTTATATAAATCAATTTATATAAAAAAAAAAGAAGTGAAAATTAAATTCTCCCCTGTCATGTGTTTGCAAATTACGGGCATGTTTCGGTAAATTTAGCCATGCGCCGTTAAATTTTAAGGAAAGTGGTGGTATATTTACAGGCATGGTTGTTATATTTATAGGCATGCGTTTTAAATTTAGCCATCATTTCTGGGAAAAAGTTTGATTTTCACATTTTGTGTGTCTATTTTTAAAATAAATAGTGCACAGGCTTTTTTTGTGGATTGGTAAGAATTGGATTCTCTCCTTTATGTGAAGAATGGTATAAAATCATTTCAAAGTTAAACTCGTGCATTCAGTTCTTTTGATCCACTCATGCCTGTGCATCATTTGTATATTAATACACGTATATTACAGCACCAGTCATGTTATTGACTCATCTTTGCACATACGTACATAAATGCATGTACATCTAAATCATACGCACTACAAAGGCACTCATACTCATACATAATTCAATGTGAATTCAATTTGAATTATACATAGCATATTTGATATACATGCATGCACATTCATCACTTGCAAGTATTCATACAAGTGTATGTACACTCATTCAAATAATAGGTGTGTATTTTGTAATTAGTGTTCATTTTATCTATATCTACATCACTAAAATTTATGTAGCAAATCACTATACGTTAACTTCTGTTTAATTATAGTGATGTAGGTATGATGTTATACTATATAATTAAGTTAATTGTTTTCAGAATACACCCCTATCAACCTTGTTCCACACATGTCCACATTAATGTGATAACATGTATCTGTTCATTAACACTCAACATTTAGTTGCACTCTTTGAATAACTATTTAAGTAAAATGTTTTGATTTTACCAGTACTTTTATTGGCAGTTTTTTTTAAATAATAAATTCATAACATATTTACATTAATAAAACAAATTAACAATACATACATGTTAATCTTGAACTTTATTTTTTGTTACTTCATGTAAAGAATAATCATTATTGACGGTTTTGAAATCCTTCGTTAAATAAGCAGAACAAATGAGAGAAGCATTGTGTTTACATTTGTCTGTTGTTAAGCCTAGTGCCTGCTGTGTGATTTGCTCCTGCGTATAAGTGCGAATAGATAGTAAACTCAGATTTGTGTTATTTGTAGTAGTTCTTGCAAGTTGGTTTAATTTCATTGCGTATGCAATTTTTTCAGTTTTTTGCATAATGCACAAACAATGCATGGTTTTCATTTACAACTGAATCTATAATCATTGACAACTGAATCTATACTCATTGACAACAGAACCATATTAAAAACATATCACACATAAAACAAATGTGTGTGTAATAACACATGAAGTGACTTTTGATTTACTGTATTAGCTAGAATTAGCTACTGTATTATAAACAATGCTACATGTACAGGGAAACCCCGAAATAACGAGGTAGTCGAGACTATTGATGTTACCTCGTTATAACCGGAATATTGCTATAATCGAGCTTGTTATAATCAGAGCATTATGCCATTGGAACAATCGGGACCAAAGGATTCTCCTCGTTATAAACGGTACCTCGTTATAAGCGAGCTCATTATAGCGGGGTTTCCCTGTACATGTAAATCCATTGCTGCAATATTTATACAAAAATATGCACAATCAAATAAAGTTTTTTCTGTCATTAAAATTGTATGTTTTTTCGAACTTGACAGTCAGTTTTTCATTATCTCACAAAAAATATCGGGGGCACTTCGGGAAATACCAATACTCACCACGACCTTTAAGTCGATAATTTAGCTTGTTTTTTGTAATCAATCTTTTTAATGAAAATCTATATGGAATAATTCCACCAGTTCTTTAGAAATCAAGAAATAACCAAATATAGTTTTTTGTGCTTTAAAACTTTTTTTCGAACAAACTGAAAATATGAATAACAAATCACTTTTAAAGGGATCTAGTAACTTTGTTGACATGTGCAAAAAGTGATGAGTGGCTGATACAATGTATATTGTTTTTATCCGGTACATGTCCACCAGGTGTTGTGTGAAAATTTCAAGTTAAATGGACTTTAAATGGTCAAGTAATGAGCAAAAATGCAAAGTGAAATTCACTAACTCATTGCACTCACTTTGTACACGGTTCTGACGATCCGTTGGATAATTTGACATCTGAAAACTTCAATCGTAAATATCTTTTTAAAGGGATAGTTCAGTTTTGGTAGAGAGGGCGCTACACAAAATGATTTTTTTGTGAGATAATGAAAAACTGAGTGTCAAATTTGATAGAGCATACAATTTTAATGGCAGAATAAACTCTATTTGATCAAAATCGGTTCAGAAACGGCTGAAATATCCATAAACATAATCATTTGTAATAAATGTGGAGCCCCACAAGTATTCGATAATTTTGAACCAGCCGTTAAAATTTGTTTTAAAATGCTTCCTTTTTCAAAAAATTCAAAAGAGGTTTTTAGATAGTTGTTGATTATCTCTCTATTTAATCACTATTTCAACAAAACATCACATGTAAAATATTTTACTTTAAATGGTTTAAACAAATGCGTTTTTTGGAAGCGCCCTCTTTAGTTTAAACAGCTCTTTTTTAATGATAACATGCTTTTTACTTGGTCATTTATAATTTTTAAATTCCTTTTGAGCATGGTGGAGTTATAACTATTAATTTGTAATGTAATGGTGCAGGTTTTGGTTACTAACATTCAGTTTGAATAAAACTGTACTCTCTCTACCAGAACTCAACTATCCCTTTAACAAAAGGGAAATTTGAAAAACCGAAACCTATCCCATGCTTTTTTGGTCAATTTCAATTGGATTTTGTGGATTTGGATAATGTTACTAAGTCCATTTAAAGATTTTCTGTCCATGCAACGTAAACATTGTCTACTCTGTCTCTTATATATTGTGGAAGAGCATGGTTCGAGGTAGTCTGAAGAATCAGGCCAATGTCTTGAGGGTTCTTTCACGAGTGTTATCTTCTCACCTGTCTCGACATAGTCTGAACTCTTCGCTATTCATTTGTGTGACAAAGCAACTTCACCAGAAAGACATCTCCTAAATTGAAATGCAAACTGGTGTTTTAAATGTTTTTCCGCAATTTGCGACGTTATCCCAGAAATCGTGATCGTCGGTTGAAGTCGTGTGCGAGGACGATTGAAGATGATCATCCAGGTGGCAGCCTGCAGTGTAGTACTATGCAGACCGGAGGTTTTGTCTCCCAAGATGCATCTTTCAATGGTCTTTTACAAAGAAGTTGCATAAAGTGCTAGACTTCTTGATCAGTAGTTTGCTGAAGCACCTTCTGTGCATGTATGCGTGTCAGATGCTGTGCCACATTCCGATGTCCACCAAGCCTGTGGAGAAGTATGGAATTGCAGTGCCCAGCGCGGTTAGTCTGAAGCTACCAAGTGCTGTCTAAATGAATGTCATCATTCTTTTCAGCAAGGCCTTCACTGTATTACTTTTGTGTTTCATGATGGGATGAGCATATCTGCAAAAAGAAATAAAGAAGAATAAATTTGTGTTTTAGTTGAGTCCAGATTGAGGTCTATTGGATTACATATTATAAAATAGAACAATAGATTATCAAAAGGATGACAAACCCCAACCTTGACAGTACAAACCAATCAATTTGGAGAAGAGGTTGGGGGGGGGGGGGGGGGTGGGAGGGGGGGCATTTAGAATTTAGGGTTATTTGTTTATTCATGTATTGTCTCTTAGAAGACGCGCCCACGACTAGGTATGCATGACTGAAAGAACCCATGTTCAATGCAATTTGTATAGCGCATCGATTCTATTAGTCATGCATGCCCAGTCGTGGTCACGTCTTTGAAGGGATGCTCCTTTTTAAGATGTTTTTGTTGTACTTTTTTGTGGCATACATGTAAAAAACAATTATTCAAATAAACCCCTTGACTACACGAACCAGGTGGGTTGTGTACAAAGTCTGTAGACCATTTTCCTGCAGGTAGATGTCAATATTTCAGGATCTTGTAGGGAACAGTTTAAATCATTACAATAGATTTGTCTGTAAGAAATATGCGACCATACAGACATAACAATTGACAGGACAGGAATAATTTGTATACTTCTTACATTTTCAATACTCACATAATGATATTGCTGGCTCACATCAATCTGGCAGCTTTCTGACGTGCAATAAGAAACTGAGGTAAGCCCGTAGACTTGCAGGCGGGGTGAGGAAAGCACATAGGCGACATAGCATCTTGAAAGGTTGCTTTATGCATGCAGGCCCAACATTCAACCTGTGTAACATTACTGCAAAATTAAAAGAAATAAAGGAGAAACAAATTATGCTTTGAGGCCATAAAAGAAATGACTGGAGCCCATGGCACGGAATTACAAAGCAACTATTACATGTCAACCCTGCGTGGGGTTGAACACCATAAATTGATCAGGTAGTCGTAGAAAAAGCTGAGACCAAGTACTGTCAACGAAACCAGGACCGGTCTAGACTTTTCGAGGCCGCAATCAGGACCAGTTGAAAATTTAATGTGACCAAGACCAAAGCCATTGGTTGAGAAATAATAATCCTGTAAAGGGGGGGGGGGGTAGTCGTAGACAAATTTTGAGACCGAGACCAGAACCGGTCTAGACTTTTCGAGGCTGAGACCATCGGTAATGATGGTCGAGGCTGTTAAAAAGTGGTCTCGAGACCGGCTATAATTTTAAAAGGGGCAGGGGTTCAAACCCCCCAAAACAGTAATTTTTTTGTCAAAGGGGGGGGGGGGGGGTACAAAAAATGTTTTTGTTTTGGATAATGCAGCAGGCGGAAGAGGTTGATCTCCACACAACGCTATTGTAATGTACCTAGGTGTACCACCGATCACATCTACACTGTAAGATGGTTCTGTATACATACAGTAACCATTTACCTTACACTAGTGCTTATCGTGGTCGAAGCTACCTTTCCGATTTTTCTCTCTCACATACCTTCTCTTTCTCACTTCTTTTGCGCTCCAGCTATAATATAAATGGATAGTGCAACATTTTATCATTTTTTATTATACAAATTTTAATAAAAATACGTTCTGCTATGCTCACCAAATCTGCATTTTCAGCGGGAAAATTTTGTGAGTCCGTCTTCCTTCGGGAATTGGCAGGAAAAGGCCGACTGTACACGCGCCAGCTATGGCTGGCTATGGCATAACATAGCGGTACATGTAAACATGAAAGTTCGTTCAACTAGTCTTTTACAAGGCGTAATCATTTATTTACATGAATGTATGTTGGTAGCAGAGCGTGATGACATTGGTTCACATAATTACGGCGTTAATAGTCAACGTCTTGATGGAAGATCAACATCCGATCAAGCGCGGGTGCGGCACGTATGGGTCGCCTCTCCGTCCTTACTGATTACGAACTATAATTTGGATATATCTTATTTTTGGATTATATATTAATTGTGAGGATAATTGTTTGGATTAGGATCATGTTATACTCACGATCGCGTACTGACAGGTAAGCAAACATTTTGGGCTCATTTTCGTATATGATTGCACCTCACTTATAGCACAGCACCGTATATATTGTATCTATTATTGAATTTCCCGCCAAAAGGACCCGTGGTCTCTTATGGCGGGGTCATCAGCCGGGGAAATGATTTACTCGGCTCCCTCTGACCCTGGAGGGAGTACACCTAGAAATAGAAAGAACTCTCATCGTTTTACGAGAGTGGGTGGACCCCCAACAAAGAGAGGCCGAGAAGGTAGCCTCAATGATAATGTGGAAAGTTTGAATTTTAGAAAAGACTCGTCATCTGACCAAGAGCATGATACCCCGTTCATGACACCAAGGGCACAAACAAAGCCAAAGAGTTTTGACTTAAAGGTGTTTATCGTGCCGATAGATACAAAAAAGTCATTGCGAAACATTAATTTGATTCGCATTGCGAAGGATATTCAAACAATTAGCGGCACAAGCCCTGAGTACATAAAACCAGTTAGATCGGGTATTCTAGTCCAATGTTTTCATGTAAAACAGTATAACTTGTTGTTGGGGATACAAACGCTTGGAAACACCCCCGTCAAAATACAAAATGGTATCAACCAGACGAGGGGAGTAATCTCGGGGGTACCGAGCGAGATGAGCGAAGGGGATATTCAAGGGGAACTCAAGAGACAAAAGGTAGTGGGCGTAAAAAGAATCAAAAGAAAACAGCAAAATAAAGATGGGGCTAGTGTAAATCCAATTGAATGGATTCCCACACGCAGTGTTATTATCTCTTTTGATAGTACGGTCTTGCCTGAAGATGTAGCGCTGTGCTATCAAAAGTTCAAAGTAAGAGAATATATCCCCCCTGTTGTTCGCTGCTACAAATGTCAGCGCTACGGTCATGTCTCCCATCAATGCAGATCAAAAAATAGATGTGTTCGCTGTAGTGGCCCGCACACTTTTGATGAGTGCCCTCAAAAAGATGTACACAAATGCGCCAATTGCGGCAAAAATCACTCGGCTGCCTATAATGGGTGTGAAGAAGCCAAAAAGTCGAAAGAAGTACAAAAAATAAAAGTTCAATCCAAAGTTTCTTACGCACAGGCAGCAAAGCAATTGTTGGAGAAGGGGTCAGAAAAAACGACCAATCCCATAGTAATAACACAATCATCACAGGTGAGCAGGGGACAGGGTGCCCCCCCTCAACACGTCCCCACCCCAGTTGTCCCCACCCCAGTTGTCCCCCCTGCTGCGGTTGAAGACCGAGCCCCTGGGCCCTCTCAGCAGACTCAGCGGCCAGCTAACGTATCTGTAATACCTACTGCGGTACCAGCTCAAGAGAAAACAGCCAATTTCTTAACATTGGCCTCAGATGAGGAAGTGATACAATTTATTTTTAAATTAGTATCGGGTTTCTTAGAAGACAGACCACAAGAAGATAGCCTTAGAATAATTAGGTCAGTCGTAGATAAGCTATTTTATGCAGTAAAACGAGGAACTCAAGATGGTGATACTTAAATTAATTATGACTGCGCTACTCATCCTCCAGTGGAATGCGCAGGGCATGAATGGACATAGTGGAGAATTGATTAATTATTTAAACTCGCAAGAAAAAGTTGTTCACATAATTTGTATTCAGGAAACTTGGTATGAGGGGAATATTATAATTGATATTCCAAATTATTCATGTTTTTGTAAAAATAGAATTAATAAACGAAGAGGTGGATGTGCTATATATATTCATACTTCCATCAATTATGAGTATGTGGAAATTGAAACAGACATAGAAATGCAATTAGTAAATATATACTATGGAGATAATCATTTAGCAGTCGTAAATTATTATAATCCATGTAATGATATAACCAATGCTATTTTGGATACTTTGGTTAAGCATGTTAAAAATAAAGATAAATTATTAATAGTGGGAGATTTTAATTCCCATAATTGTTTATGGGGGAGTGAAAAAATTGATAAAAATGGTCGATTAATAGAAGATTTTTTGTTGAAACAGAATTTGGTTATTTTAAATGATGGATCTGGTACACGTCTTGACCCCATTTCGGGGAGAACGTCATGTTTAGACTTATCCTTGATCTCATCGGGGATAGCCAGTAAGTGTACTTGGTCGGTCTTTGCAGACAAGTTTGGAAGTGACCACTTCCCAGTCTGCATTCAATATAGTGTTAATAATAGGGAAAAGGATAAAAAAGAAAATCAATATTTTAGGTGGTCCTTTAAAAAAATGGATTGGATAGCCTTTCAAAGATTGAGTGAAGAAAGGATCAATATGGAAACATTATATGACGATGATGTAAATGTATTCTATGCAAACTTTATGGAATGTTTATATGATATATTAAATGAGTTATTAAGTAGTAAGAAAGGAAAAGGTTGTAATGCAGTCCCGTGGTGGACAGAAGAATGTAATGTAAAGATAAAAGCAAGAAATAAGGAAAAAAATAAATTGATGAAATTTTGGAGTGTAGAAAACTTTCAATTATATAAAGATAAGAAAAGAGATGCCCAGTGGACCATACGGCAGGCAAAACGAACCTTTTGGTTAAATTACGCTATGAAATTGAATCGTTTTACATCTGTTTCGGAATTATGGAATTTTATTCGAATGTTAAATGGTAATATAGGAAAGAAAGTTAAACAAATGTCAGTAATATATAAAGGAGAACAGGTGATAGTAAATGACCAGGATAAAGCTAATGAGTTTGGAGAGTACTTTACATCCGTTGGAAACTCAGTTAGTGGTCATAAGACGAAGAAGAGAGAAGTGCTTGAAGCTTTTAAGCAAATTGATGTTGAGGAAAGTTATAATAATAATTTTGATTTGGTAATAAATGAATCATTCACAATGTTGGAGTTAGAAAAGACTTTGAAGGAGAAAAAAATATCGGCTCCTGGTGAAGATGGTATAACTTATGAAATTTATCAAAATATGTCCCAAATGGCCAAGAAGGTTTTGTTGAATTTGTTTAATAAGATATGGAGTACTGGCATCGTACCAGAACAATGTAAACATGCCATTTTAATTCCTGTATTGAAGTTAAATATGAATGCTACTATGACGTCATCTTACCGACCCATTTCTTTGTTATCTTGTTTTATGAAAATTATGGAGAGTATGGTAAAAGAAAGATTACAATGGTATATAGAAAAGAATGAAATATTGAATAATAATCAGAGTGGTTTTAGGAAAAGTCGAGGCTCTATAGATAACATCGTGCATTTAGAAAATGAGATACAAAGACATTTACGAGTTGGTATGAAAACTCTAGCAGTATTTATTGATTTGGAAAAAGCTTACGATACCCTTTGGACGAAGGGACTCATAGTTAAGCTTAGTAATATAGGCCTTAAAGGAAATATTCTTGTTTTTCTAAGGAATTATTTGTTGGATCGTACATTTCAGGTTCAAGTAGGGGATAGCAAATCCCAAATTATGCACCCCCAAAATGGCTTACCTCAAGGTAGTATTCTTAGTCCTTTATTGTTTAATGTGATGTTGAAGGATATCCCTTCGCCCCCTGGCATTCATAATTTGGTTTATGCAGATGACTGTGTCATATGGAAATCTGGTTATGATATAAATATGAATACGCAATTGATACAAAATTGCATCAATACCTTGGATTCTTGGTTTTTGTCATGGGGTTTGAAAATGTCTCTAGAGAAAACAGTTCCTGTCCTCTTTTCAAATAAATCAAATGATGATATTAAAATATTTAAGAGAACATGAATTGCTTCCTCAAAAACAGCATAAGTATCTTGGAGTTATTTTTGATAAACGCCTTACTTGGCGGCCTCATATAACAGATGTTGCAAATCGGTGTAAACGTAAATTAAATGTAGTCAAAAGTTTAGCACATGCTAAATGGAGTGGAGATGCTAAAGAACTTTTGATGGTGTATAAATCTTTGATTTTATCAACCATAGATTACGCTTGTGAAGCTTATGACTCAGCGGCACCCAGTATTAAAAATATTTTAAATTCAGTTCAGTACCAATGTTTATATGTATGTGCCGGCGCACGCAAGGGGACATCTCTCAGAGACCTACAAGTGGAATTAGGAGAAATGCCCTTAGACTTACGAAGAGAAATGTTATGTTGTAAACTTAAAAAGCGAATTGAAAGTGTAAAAAATCATCCTTTGAAAGAGGATATCAAAGATTGTTGGCAATTTCATATATATGGAGGTAATAATTCTAGGACAGCTTTTGGACAAAGATCAATGGAATTGATGAATACTTTTGATTTTGAAGTTGAGGAGATGATTTTTTCTAGAACCCCCTTTTGGCACTTGAATGTTCCTTTAATATCAATAGAATTACATGATTATATTTGTAAAAGAGACAATCAATTGCATCAAAGGCAAGCAACAATAGAAATGATAAATACAAAATGGAAAAATTATTTGCAAATATATACTGATGGATCAAAATCACCAGAACAGGAGAGTGCGGCCGCCGCCTTCTACGTCCCCTACTATGATTATTCATTATCTAAGAGACTCTCAAACTATACATCCTCTTATAGGGCAGAGATGGCAGCAATTGTGCTCGCCTTAGAATGGTTGGATAATCATCCTAGTTTGTACACTGGGGCAGTTATTTTTAGCGACTCTTTAAGTTCTTTACAAGCCATAAAGAGTCACAAAGAGGAACTTCCTGTATATGAAATTTTAAATTTGTGTTTACAATTGAAGAATAAAAGGACTTTTGTGTTTTTTGAATGGATTCCCAGTCATTGTGGACTTAATGGTAATGAGATTGTGGATATAGAAGCGAAACGAGGTTTGACAAAAAAAATAGAAATTGATAATAAATTAGCAAGGTATGAAATTAATAGTATTATAAGGAAACGAATGTATGTTAAATGGCAGACAAGATGGGAAGGAACTGAATCATGTCTTAAAGATGTGCAAAAGAATGTTAAGAGTATATATATATGTAAATTAAATAATAGAAAAAATGAAAGTATATTGCACTGTTTAAGAATGGGAAACATTGGTTTAAATGTAAATTTATGTGTCTTGAAAAAACACGATACTGGGTATTGCCCTAATTGTGAGGGCATATTTGAAACTATTACACATTTTTTGTGTCAGTGTCCAGAGTACATAGTTCAAAGGGCCATGTTGATGGCTGAAACAGGTTTATATGAAGAAGGAAAAATAATGACTTTGTTAAATTCTTTAGAGCGACCCCTCCAACAAGCTCTCGTTGATTATGTAAGAAGAACCGGGAGATTACCCGTATAATATTAAGAGTTTGTATTGAAATTGTTTTTGTATAATAATTATGTTTGGCTCTCGTAAAATTATATGCATGCTCAAGCCGGAACAGAGACTGTTTACAGGACATCTGTGCAGGCCTCTGAAGCTGGTTTGATCAGCATATAAATTTTGCTGAAAAAGTAATGCGTAACTTTCTTTTGTATAATTTGTTTATGTAAATAATTAGTAAATTACATCCTGCACTTTGCACTTTCACTTTCAAAGCCCCAAAATGTTTGCTACCTTGTATGTTCTTGAATAATTGAAAATCTCTTTTTTTGAGTTGATTTGATTTGATATATAATTTTGTTTTGTTTTTTGGAATCGGATGCAGGTGCAAAATAGAACGAAGGCGACCAGACCGCATCTCCACGCATCGGGGGGCCTAGACTGATTCGTCAGTTGAGAAGCCTGCTCAACGTACCGAGCCGGGTTGGCCCGATGATGCCTTTAATTTTGGTTTTGTTTATCGATGGTTTGAAAACGTTTATGCACCCCCAAAAGAAAGAAAAGAAGAAATACAAATAATGAAAATATTAAAATAAAGAAAATTAATGAGAAGAATTAAAATAATATTTAGTTATTGGCGAAAATATTCAAATTGAATGAACCGCCAATAAACTCTAAACAACAACAACAACAACATGGTCGACACTCGAAGAGAGTGCACAGTAGCAGCGTCACGTAACTAAACATCGCTATGCAATGCATTGTGTCGCATGTACGTAATTGCAGCGTAGAGAGCGCACTCGGACACGAACCAGAAAAAAACCGAGTCGCCATTACAACACAGTCAGCATGCTAGAAACGGGCATTCACGTCGACGTTAACGCGAAATTTGCTAAATTTACACATTTTGGACAAGAATTTTCATTTTGAAAGTTCCATCTGGAGTGAAATGGTGAGTTAATGCATAAAACAAATATATTAGCGCCTGATTGTGATCGATAATGGTGATGATGCTGCTTACTGAAGTAGCATGATTTTGTGTAAGATGTGGTGCATGTCAACAGCACGTTCGAACACGTAAGTGAATGGCGATGAGTGTATGTGTGCCACCGATGAGCGCACAAATATGTGATACAACTTTGGGGTGGATAAAAATGATGATTTTTCGCTCCATTCCGCATCAAAAAGAGTGATTTATGCACCTCCTCGACTTCTCTCCGTGTTGTATCACGACTTCTGAACGATCGATGATCGCGCTTCGGTCTCCGTTCAGAAGTCGCGATACAACAGATCTGACGCGCGCGTTTAGTGGTCGTACGGTCATCGATCGTTCAGAAGTCGTGATACAACACGGAGAGAAGTCCAGGAAGTGCATAAATCACTCATTTTGATGTGGAATTGAGCGAAAAATCATCATTTTTATCCACCCCAAAGTTGTATCACATATGTGTGCGCTCATCGGTGGTAAGTACCGTATCATATGTATCATTTTAAGCACAATTATTGTGCACATAAAATGTATAATTTGGGGGCAGTAATATCTATTATTATGCAAATGAAGTTTAGCCAACTCATATGTGGATTCGTGCATAGCAACAAGTACAGATCGACAAATCTATCGTGTTCATGGCCTCTTTGACATTATTATTGTCATTTTCACTGTCGGCATTCTAGCGATAGACCCTACTGATCCCGTCGGCGGTGCGATCCAAGAACACCGCAAGTCACCAGTAAAAGTTACTTACGGAAAATCCGTTGACTTCAACTAAAAAAACAACATATTTTCGTACTTTGCGCGAAATTTGTAGCCCTATCAATACATTTAGGGCTACACTAATACTTTAACTCACCGATCTCGTGTGTCGCTATACATGTCATTCTATAATAACGGCGATTTGGGGGATTTTCCAACGATTTCCATCACTCTTCGTCTGTCTTTCGCCGTTCAAACTGCCGTTAATGTACCAAGGTGAATACGGCTACAAATTTCGCGCAAAGTACGAAAATATGTTGTTTTTTTAGTCGAAGTCAACTGATTTTGGCTATTTTCCAATGATTTCCATCACTCATCATCTGTCTTTCGCCGTTCAAACTGCCGTTAATGTACCAAGGTGAATAGGGCTACAAATTCGCGTAAAGTACGAAAATATGTTGTTTTTTTAGTCAAAGTCAACTGATTTTGGCTATACAATCGTTTACCAATAACTACTTATCGTCGCATGGGATGTCGAAGTCGATGTCGTGAGTATCCGTCTCCGGATTGCTTTGAAATTTTCGTCACTTGTCAATCATTATTATATTATCAATTGGTATGAATTTCAACTGAATCGGACGTATACTTCTGAAATGCAGTGACTTGCAGTGTTCTTGGATCGCACCGCCGCACAGTGGGCCAGAACCGTTTCAAAGTGTGCCAAAATTAATTACTCATTGAAGAAGGTTAATGAAGTTCCAGTTTAAAGGAACTAAGGGTTTTCAGACCCATAGAATTCGATGGGAGTATTTTCAAATCCGTGTGACGTCATCAAAATACTGTTCTCTGATTGGACAAGGCAAATATTCATTGTAACACATATACAGGTTCAGATTACACTGATTAGTGCAACTTATAAGGGGTTTCTGGACCTAAGAAACACAGCTGGAGCATTTTCAAATTTCTCTGACGTCGTCAAAATACTGTTTTCTGATTGGACGAGGCAAATACTCATTGTAACACATAGACAGATTCATATTACACTGATTAGTGGAACTTATAAGGGGTTTCTGTACCTAATAAACACAATTGGAGCATTTACAAATTTCTCTGACGTCATCAAAATACTGTTTTCTGATTGGACAAGGCAAATATTCATTGTAACACATAGACAGATTCATATTACACTGATTTATGGAACTTATATGGGGTTTCTGGACCTAAGAAACACAATTGGAGCATTTACAAATTTATCTGACGTCATTAAACTGTTTTTTGTTTCTCTCCCCCTCTCTCCCCTCACTCTTTCTCCACCTCTTTCTATCTTTTGCTATCTCTCTCCACCGCTATCTTGAATTTCGCTTTCTGTGAATTTCCTTCCATTTTGAGCTCTCTTATACCATTGACTACTTTCATACAATCCATATGCTTGTCCCATCATCTTAGACAAAATGTCAGAGGACTTCTTATAGATGCTACTTGTGTCAACAAAGAAAAAAGTGTACAACTGCATTTTATATAGTTTGCCTATGTATGAGCCATTGAAGTACTAACGTGATATACGCCCTCAACGTTCGTTGGTATGAGCGCACGGCGCGCTCTTTCGCAAAAAAAGGGCGATTTCGTCAAAAAAAGGGCGAACATGTGGTTGGAAAACCACTTCTTACTCATAAGGTGGCAGATGGTGGCAGACAAATGTGGTATCAAAGTAAAGCATACATTGTAAGGAAGGCAATCATGATATTTTTAGCGCAGCAATCGGCAGCAATGTTGACCATTTTTGCGCATGAAAAAAAACATCGATTTTCTCCCATTATTTGTAGGATTCTACTAAACATAAATTCCGACATAACTAACAGTTTAGCTTTAAAATGTATGATTACTTAGGATAACTATTATAAAACGAGCATTTCAAATTTTATGTCGATTAAGCAAGCCGTTTGGCAAATATCATGAAAAAACGCAATATTGCATTTAACACAATGTGTTCCCTAAAATCAACATTTCTGGACTTTGTGAAGAAAAATGACCCACTTAAAATAAATATCGAGAAGAAATATTGTTCGGAGATGTTCTACAGGTTGTATTCTTTGCTAAAAACATGAAAAAAAGCAATTTCATTTCCATGACCAAGTCACTATTTTGGCGCACTTTTGCTCACACCTGGCCCACTGTGCGCCGACGGGATCAGTAGCGTATATCGCTAGAATGCCGACAGTGAAAATGACAATAATAATGTCAAAGAGGCTACCAACACTGTACACAATACGTAACATGTGGGACTGTGATATAGAATAATGGGGAATTATAATCGTGCAGCTAAAGTTCGTGTAAATCACTTACCCATGATTATTGGAAAATCCGATCACCATCGTCACTACTGAAATGGCCGTCTTTTATATAACAGCAAATGATCGACATATTTATTTCACCAGAATATCAACAAATTATGATAGTTCGGCCTGTAGCATCATCGACTGTTCGCGTGCTACCGTCGAGAATCTCACAACAATGTCATATCGATCGTAGGTCCGAAAAATCAGCCATGAACTCGAGAGTCTCGCGAATTGCCTCAGCGTACCGCTCTAACGTAAAAGCGCCCTACAGAAAGAGATGGATTTTTCTGTCTAGCTGTCGCCCCATACCCACCGATCTTTTTATTTTCCTATATATTTTCGGTGCCCATACCTCGGGGTGCATTGTGGGAACGAAATCAGAATCTATATATATATAATTGCCAAACCGTCTATGAGGGCTGCCATCTTTAGTCTTCATCACCAACTTGTATTGCTGTTTGGCACTTTTCTTCCCAGTGAGACTACGCACGTCACAACAAAAAACAATAATAAACCAAGAAATGATCAAATTATACGGTTAAATTATAATTGTGGATTTGGGAACGAAATCAGAATGATTAAGATTATTATAACGCAAAACTCGCAAATAATTAGTTAAAATCCACAATTATAATTTAACCGTATAATTTGATCATTTCTTGGTTTATTATTGTTTTTTGTTGTGACGTGCGTAGTCTCACTGGGAAGAAAAGTGCCAAACAGCAATACAAGTTGGTGATGAAGACTAAAGATGGCAGCCCTCATAGACGGTTTGGCAATTATATATATATAGATTAATAAGATGATGCCCAAACGTTTTAAGCCCTCAGCACACAGAGCCGACTCGACCCGATCCGACCGGTTTTCAGTCAGGCTGGAGTCTGTTTCGCTCAGTCGTAGCTGATTCAACATGTTGAATCGGTCTAGAATGATTTCCGACTGGCTCTTGACCGGCAAAACAGGAGTCCTGAGGCAACGTATACTGAGCTGAACCGACTGAAAACCAGTCGGATCCGGTCGAGTCGGATCTGTGTGTGCAGGGCTTTAGACCGCTCCCGCGATCATTCCAATTAATGAAATATGCATGCAAAATAAATACAAAATTGCATGTTTTCTTACTAACATGTATGACTTATTTCAACTTGAAGCTGATAGATCTATGTAATTGTAATGTTTATATTTTATGAATTGTAAAACATGTTATTATTATTCGTTTGATAAATGATTTATTATTATTATACTAGTATATAATTATTATGACTAGTTCCTTCTTTATAGTATATTTAACAAACACATACATACACACAACACACAAACACACACATAATTTTACTTACTTAACTAATCGTACTTACATGTACATTGAAATGAATCACAGTTAGCATGCACCTCATTAATTTATATAATATTCATTTATAAATTTATAATAAATTGACACGGGGAATGAAGGGGATGGCAAAAGGTGGTGCAACACCGTACATACATATCAGTACACAGAAGTGTTCGATGTTCTCTCCCCTCGTGTTGATGATGATGATGATGATGATGATGATGCTGATGATGATAACGATTATCATCACTATCATTATCATTATTATCAGTATTATTACGAGTATCTCCCTGTTCTAAGCTAGATGTGACCACCGGGTTAGTTTCATTCTTTCTGCACAGGACGTTAGTTGTCTAATTGTCTAAGTAACATAGATAACGAAAAATTACCAGGACACGCATTTATTGTTCTACATTTGTCTTATCTTTATTGTCGACCGTGAATTCACAATTCTTTCTAATAGTTAACGTACATTATTGATGTCCAATCAAGGCACTAACGTGCTAATAAATATAAATCATTCACATTCGTATATTTAAACTCCCTTGGTGGTATACAGAGATTAAACGATTACACGATTAAACAATTAAAATGACGTCATGTTCCAACATGACTTCATTTTATGTATTACGTAATAGACAGTTTAATTTGATTTGTATAATGGTTTTAGTTCATGCATCTCGGTTTAAGGTGCAACGCCAAATCTCATTAGATAGTGTTATATTGAACAACGTACAGTATACCGGTACAACATGTTAATACAAATAAAATCAATTATTTTACACCATCAGAAGAAGAAAATCACAAATGCAGTCAAATTATTGATATAAATTGATGATTTATACCTTTAACCATCTTGTGAATAACTGCATGATTTACAAAAATTGCGGCGATGTCACTTCGTATTCAAAGGTAGGACACATGATCGTTCTTGAAGCGAAAAATTACCCCCTATTTGCGGCGTACATTTTGACCAAATTATACCCCCTTTTAACACAAAAACGGATAACAATTGGCATTAAAAAAATACCCTATTTTTTGCATTTCGAGTACACATTAACCAAAATACCCATCTTAAATACTTCAAGTACACATATAAAATACAATTTGTGGCCCTTCACGAAAAGGTACCTATTTTTCATTGTACCCTTTTTAAAAATATTTTCCGCGAACATAGTCATGCAAATATATACCCCTTTTCCATTTCCGCGATTTCTTTTGTTCGCGAAAATTGACCCCTTTTTCGCGAAATTGTGAACGGTCATGCGTATGAACACGGGGACCACCGGGACAAAAAATACTTGTCTATACGGGTTTTCAATTCTTGTTTTATTGCTTTACCTTGTTTGCATTTCAATTCATAATTTTTCAGTTGTGTACTTGGAGAGTTTACTAGCCTACTGTCAGCTATCACGGTTCTTTTAGACAAAAGTCTATCCAAATAAATAATTCCAAACTGGCCGCACCCAACATAAGATCGCACCAACACCATTATAGTTTATGTCATGGCATATAAATACAAATTCTGTATCTTCTACAAGTCCAAAATCACCAAGGTATAGATCAAGTCGCAGTTGGGCTCTTGGACAGATGGCGATCATGGCGGTAAGCCCGGGCCGCTTCATATGGTCCGCGGGCCAGCAGCGCGTGGTATCTAAACGGAACTTCGGACGGTAGGATTGAGTGGACGCCATCTTTGATGCAACGAACGCCACTCGTGTAGGCGGCCATAGCTGCTGCGCTGCTGCTCATGCTCATGGGACCGGCTGCGCCGCTTTGAACAGGACCGGCACTACTGGTAAGACCAAACCATGGCTCCCGCCCATGCACGACCCCAGCAGGAAGGCCGCTAGCTTCGATGGCGATGGGTCGTATCAGTGAGTGGATAGGACTCGGGTGTCGATTGTGTTGGGCGATGACGGGTGTGGCGGATGAGGGCGCAGTGGCCGGATCGGTGGAGGTGTGGCTGCCGACGATCTCCGGTCGAGGGATACGCGATGTTTCGCTCGGCAGCGCAGGAAGGTGTTTTGCGAATGGGTCAAAATAGAACGGTGAAGGTGTGAACAGGCGATCGGTGTATGGAGCGATGGCAGCGGTCCCAACTACATGAAAACAAAATAAAACAATATTCATCATTTCATCCTTGATAGGTTATTCAACAGGTTGTATAATTATGACAGTTTAATAGTCATAGTTTTAGCGGACTCTGACCCGGGAAGATGACAACACTGAATAATGTTTACAAAGGTCTAGTAGATTTGGTTCAGCACTTTATATGTAATTTATTGACTTTTTATTTTTTATTAGCGCATGACTACAATTATATCGACTTTACTTGGCGCCCGCGTGATTAACGCCTGGTGCGCGCGCAAACGGGCGCAATACATGCGAATGTTCTACAATGGCAGTTGGAGTTTTTTACGCGAATGCCTATATGATCGCGCCAAATTGCGCGCGCGCCCGCCAATTTGCGACCGCGCCCGCCAGGCGGTAACTTGTACGCGGGCGGCACTGTAAGTATTAGCGTATTAATTGATGGTATAACAATATACATTCTGTATTATCAAAATTTATACAATTGGGTGGGGGGGGGGGGGGGGGTGGGGAGCTTGGAATCGTCAACCATTCTGTTGCCAATTGTGTTGATTACATAAGAAATAACAACCGGAAAACATTCCAAGAAGTGAGATAAAAGCTTATTCATGCCCCTTCACCTTCTCTGTTTTGATAAAATAATGCTCTAAGCAATTCAAGACGTTATTGTGTTTCCATTGTTTCCTGAGTAAGGTGAGGCAATGTAATTTCCTGTTCCAATAGCAGTCTGAAGTAGAGATGTAACATTATTAGGCCTAAACATTATATTGCTAAAATTATAGTAAAGGTTCCAAACATCTTGTTCTTCCATATGGGAGTTTGGTAGTTGGTCAGTGAAGCTAGACGATTGATTTCTTAGCAACCGCTACATTTGTGGCTTGCCCGACATTAACCCATGCGAAATGAATAGCTGTGATGTCACATACGGTATTATTATCGCGGTAAAAGCTTACCTTGAAAAGGATGTGTTGAGAAGGGGATGGCAAGCTGAGCTGGGTATGAGGCGGGCAGTGGGCTCGTGTGACCGGGGAGGCGCAGGGCTGGATGCATACCAGCTGAAGGGTACGGGCTGTGATAAGGCAAGGGCAGGGAGGATGGTAGAGGCTGCAAGGGATTGATGACGCCCTCTCGCGTTGAGTTGACCGGGGAACGCGAGTATGTGTGCGTGTGCTCCTTTAACAGGATCTCAACTCGTTCCCTGAAGAAGAAAAAAAACGTTGGAAAAAAAAACATTTAATTAAAAATCTCTCCAAAGAATATGTCAAAAAGGATAATTTATCTGGTTACAACAGGCAACGCCATAATTGATGTCGAATCAAAAGTAAAAGAGTATGTGGACTCCTTTAAGATGATCCCTATTCATTCCCTGCAAATATAACAAAATTGTAACAAAAATATGTCAGCTAAGAACGTTTTCAAGCTGTACTAACACCATCTCTATCTAATCGGGCTTACACCTAACCACGAGTACAATCATGTACCCCGTTGACTGTTGATATGATTTCTACTTACGGTCCTAATAATTTGAAACAGAAGTATGAACAACTTTTTTAACAAAAGGCGTCTTAACAAATTATCATGGCAGAGCGTCCTCCCACCTTTCTGGTTCAACTCTCAATTCTAAACTCCAATTCAACTCTTATTTAACATTGTCTAAAGCCCTCCGCACACAGAGCCGGCTCAACCCAATCCGACAGTCAAGCTAGAGTCGGTTTCGCTGAGTCGTAGCCGATCCAACATGTCGAATCGGACTCGAATGATCTTGACCGGCAAAACAGGAGCCCTGAGGCAACGTATACTGAGCTGAACCGACTGAAAACCATTTGGATCGGGTCGAGTCGACTCTATTTGCGGAGGGTTTTAGTGGGAGGGAACATTTCACTCACCTTTCAAATTCGGTGAGTCGAGAGGAATCGCGGAAGCCCTTCGCGAAAGGGTTGCTGTCTATCTTCAGACGCGTTATCTGCCAAAACAAAACAAAACAAAAAGTGAAAGTACCCCATCAACGACCATATCAGTTCGTTCGATCATGAAGATTCTCACAGTAATATTAGTTTGACGGAAGAATGATCCTATTGATTTATTTTATACATAACTACACAATATCATACGTTTGTCAGTTGTAATATTCAGATTCACAATTATTATGATGAGTTTTCATAATGGCGTTATATGACGTGATTAATGTCTTTACCCTGAACGTATCTGTATATAGATAGATCATTTCAAGAAGATCTATGCATATGAAGCATTTTGTTATCCTCCTCTCTGACCGTACATATTATATTCGTTAACAGGTTAATGTATTATTTTGTTAATATTATCACCAGTGTGTGGTATCATCTATGGTGGTATAAAGAAACAATAATACAATACATTCCACGGAGATGATATACTTACCAGTTGATTTTGGTAGGCTGTGACGGCAGTGAATGACGTTTCGGGGAATATGAAAGTGCGCATGTGCTGTGACCTCGTACTGCATGCCTTCATGACTTCGTCGCTGACATCGCTGCCTCGATCTTCGACGTCGTCGTCGTCATCATCGATTGTGTCGTTGTTCTCGTTGTCTCCGTCGCCGTGTCTCGGTGGTACTCGTTTGATGATGTGGATGCGGGGTTGGTACCGATGCATGGAATTCAAGATCACCTGTATAATGATTTTAATGAAATAGAAAAAAGACATTAAAATGACGAAGAATAATTGCACAAGGATAATGTCAGCTTAGACAAATTTAGAAAAATAATTACGACAAATTTAGAAAAAATAATTACAACAAATTTAGAAAAATAATTACGACAAATTTAGAAAAAAATTATTACGACAGTTTTAGAAAATATGATCGGTTAAAAATCTTGAACGAATGTCTCACTCCGATATTGCAATATTGAATAACAACAGTCCAGCTTATATACATATCCGACATAGGTGTTTTGTGGAAAAATAATAGTCATATTAAGTAAATATTGAAATCGCTTAAATTCATTATAGAAACACTATAATGAACTCAACATCGGAAAAGTATCACTAACGACGGGCGGGCAACCTGCATAGGAACATACTTCTCTTTAATCAAATCGCTGTATGTTTTTTTTTACACGATTGTAAAAGAAAGTTCGTTTCTATTCCGAGAGTTAACCCACTTTCTAGTTTAAGGGTAGCAGTGGGCCAATCCAAAAGGGGACGCCGTGATGAGGGGTTGGGGGGGGGGGGGGGGGGGGGAGGGGGTCAAGTTTTCCATTGCGGAGCATCCTAGTGCAAACTATGAAATGTAATTAAAACATTCTTCACATTTTAACTGGGGGCGGTTGGAAAAGCTCTCTATTATACCCCTCTTTAATTTCATCACTAGACATGGGCGTATTGACGAAATATTTTCAAGGTGAGGGGGCTGAGACCTTGTGTCCCTTTTTTGTTCGTAAGCCTGACTATTGGTGTTTTGAATATTCGGGTTGTTGACACCCCCCCCCCCCCCCCCTCCGCCACACCGCCCCCTGCCCCTCCGCTCCGTACGCAATGTCACTATAAATACATATTGCAGATCCATTCGGGTTCAGTGGGTCTCCGTGGTAGGCGGGCTCGAGCCAGACCATCATGCAGACACAATAAGTGGGGTAATTTATCGCCCAATGAGTGCTGAAATTTGCTCGACCTACGACCCTGCATTAAAAGCCCCAAAATGCTTTCTGAGTAAGTAAACACGAGAGTGCCGTATATCATTCGTGTAGTTTGGCAAAAAGGGATCGTGGTGGCTCTAGGGTTAACGCACACAGGGAACCAGGGGGGGGGGGGGATTCCCATGCGTTTAATGTGTATGTGTGGGTGGAAGGGGGGGTAGCCTTTGCCTGAATTACATTGATGTTCATAACAAATATCATTTTATTAGCATTTCTGGACAACTTTGGACTCTTTGCCTCGTGTTTGGGTGGGGTTTGGGGGGGGGGGGGGGGGGTCAGCCTTTGCCCAAAATGATATTTGTCATAATTATAAGGGGAAATCTTCTCAAAACAAAAAACAAACAGAAATTCATAGAGTAACCCCCTCCCCCCACTATCAAATACACTCAATCAGTCCGAGCGCGCTACGGCTGCCCTTTCAGTCATTCCGAACGAACACATGACTTGTATACCACTTTAAACATCGGTTGGGGAAGCTAGGGGGGATGAATTACCCCGACCACCCCCTCCCCCCAATTCTTCCGTTCTTGCTTCCTCGGAACTTTGTTTACGGCTCATCTGCTTTAGGGTCACTGAGACCTCATTTGCACATATTTTATGAACGCTGAGGGTCACATCATATCAAAGCCGATTGAGATAAATGTGTTATAGCATAGTAAAGGGTCCATGGTTATAGCAAGGAGGTACCTCCTTGGTTATAGCGAGCGATGATTACAATTTTGAACGAATAGCCCCGTCCTTTCGCAATGTTTTTTTTTCTTGCGCGACAATACCGGCATTTAAACGCACCCATTCTGCAGAATTTTCTGTCAAAGTTTTGTGTTTACTAGAGGTGTGTATAATATCAACCATTTTATGCGGACTTTGATACACATCGGTGAAAATCCATTTCGATATATTAGGAAAAGTTGAAGTACGTACAGTCCAGTATATACAACTATCTAAAATTAACCGCGCTATACGGGCTCGCTAAGTACGTCATACTTCTCATAAAGCGATAACAAAGATAACATCAACAATAACAAGCGCAACTGAACTGTCTTCATCGGGATTACTGACAAGACAAACAATTATTTTTAAGATGATTATTAATATCTTATCCTTCTGTCTTCCCCCAGTCATGCCAACGCAGCCATGCAGCCTCGACACTTACAAACCGAGCAAACTTTCTGTCGAGACATTATCACTTTCGGGCGATTACCGTAGTGCATTCGAATGACGCCGTTGAATGACGAAAGTGTTAAAAGCATTTGGAAAGTTTTTAGGGTCAAGAGGGTTTCGGAGGATAGAGGAGATAATTCCGCCATGACTCGGGAGTGGTGGCGCCGAGGTGGAGGAGTGAGATCGGAGTGGTGTATGGTTTATCTCTTCGCGTTCGCGCATGAAAATACTCCGTGTCAAAATAGCTTGAAGTATTCGATTCCTTTCCAACCCTTCTTGTTCATTACTAACAGTATTCCAAAACTCCATCCCGTTTCCGTACTTCATTTTGTTATTTTCATGAGGGAGTATGTTTGCTTTTGAATATTTGTTGGAAATTGCTATATCTTTATCGTAATAGCTTCACACTATTAACTCGTATTCATTATCCTGTCCATTTTACATTTCAGTGGAATAAATTCAGATCTTTCAAACATTTAATTGCAATGCGATGAACATAGTCGATAATGATAATGATTTTCCGAAATATACTATTATCCAAAAGTATAAAGTTACCAAATTGACGAATTGCCTTGCGCTCAACCAGCCATATTAGCCGGCCAATCTTCATTATTTTAAACAACACAATGCAAATTTGTATTAAGGAAATCGTACTTCCCTTCGGAAAAATATCAGTAACCGACAATGACCGATGCATCCCTACACCACCCCCCCCCCCCCCCTCCCCCTCCTCCTATTAAATTTACGGGGGTCCCTATAATAAACTTTGCTGCGAAAGCATTTCTGAAACAATAACTAAACATATAATCCCACGCAAGATATACTATGGATGATGTTCAGAGAAAAGCTTGCAAGCGGCGAAGGATGTTATCATTTTCATATCATAACAAACGATAGCAAACGTAAATATTGACAGTGCCAAAATTGTAAGGACTCGATTTCAATCTCATACAGACTTGATACAAAAATATCACCACCACGCACTCAATATCATCAAAGAAATCTGCAATTAACTTAATTATTGTTATCTAAAATCATTATAATAATTAAGATAATAAAGATTATATAATTGCTACCGTTTTTATACCCATGAATAGGATCACCATGATTATCATCATCAATGTAATTATTATCACCCATCGACTTCTTTATCATGCTAATTATCATTATACAAATATTTGTCATTATTATCTCATTATGTTATCATCATCATAATCGTCATCGTCATCATAATTAAAATCTCTGTCAATATTACCATCGTCATCATCATCATCATCATCATCATCATCATCATCATCATCATCATCATCTCATCATCATCATCATCATCATCGGCATCCTATACTCACATGTCCGTTCTTGTCGAGCTCGTTGTTGGTGAGCTTGACCTTCTCGAATGAGATGAGCTGCTTGGCGAGCTGGTCTCCCTTGAACGGCGAGTCCGGGTGTCGGCACAGCCTCGGCGGCAACGACGGGTCGGCCTTGCCCGCGACGAGCCACGATGACCGGTGGTAGGCGTAGCGGTACCGCTTGTCGTCCTGCGGCACGATGTCGAGGTACACGGAGTACGTCGATGTCGGCTTGAGACCGCTGAACGACACACGCAACGTCGGGAACATCCGCCTGCAATCGTAAACCAAAGTGTAACGTAATTAATAAGCAGCTTGTTATTATCACTGGTTATGATTATGAATACATCGGAATAGCGGAGTACTACATCGCGCACATGTCTGTCAAGTGTGACTCTTCAGTCATGTCAGTGCTATTTTTACACATCAAATCAATTTAACTATTTTTAAGAGTGGTAATTGATAATTAATGTTCTCGTTACATGCGAGCAAAATGTTACGCTACTATAATAGCGACATTCTTCGTCAGTGTTATAATAATGTAGAATAAACAAAGGCAAGTGTTATTAAACGGCTTATGATCACATATTGTGCATATAATTAGCAAGAGTATTACTATTACTTAAAATAATTTAAATATCGGACCACCCCACAATCGTCATGTTGGTGGGTCATATTATGTGTCAAAATATAAAAATAAACGTCACCCGTCAACATGTGTTTGAAGGCCAGCATGAAATCACGATGTACATGTTTAACTAGCTTGAACCAATTAAAATATATTACGAAACAAGCATATTGAGAATACAAACTTGAAGAAAATTACAAGTAAACATACAATATATTTTTTTCTGGATATAAGCGAAGGTAACCTATCTGAGCTTATACATTTCAACAATCATTTGGGTGTGGTGAAATTGCTGTTATGGAAAAAAATATAAACGTGTAATTACCTTCCCGACTTGGTAATGATCATCTCGGTTCCGAGTTCGTAGAATTTATCCCACAACTCCTTAGTCTCCAGCCTGCATCCGATGCGAGCCATCTCCTCCCAGCAATCCACCCCATCTACGCAGGCATCACATCCTCCTCCTCCTCCTCGTCCTCCTTCTCCTACTCCTCCATGGCCCATCGACATCGCGCCGATCTGCGGCCCCGGCCCAGCCACCCGCGCCGCTCCTGTCGGCGCAACAGCAGCTGCAGCCACCGCGGAAGATGACGCCGTCGCGCCGTGCATTCCTGCTTTCACCACACCTGCCCCATGTACTGTTGCGCGGGCAGAAATGGCGCCAAAATCCGCCCTCGGCCCCTCGCGACTCCGTGGTCGTCGAGATGGATGATGACCCGTGGCTGTCGGCACCGGCTCGCGTAGAAGCGACAGCAGGTGCGGATGTTGCAATTGAGGGTAATGGTGGTGGTGGTGATCGCTCTGTGGATGGTTAGGTAGGTCTTGTCTGTGAATGTGACGCAGAGCATCCGATGACGATGACGGCGACATCGACAAAGCCGCCGACGGTGGCGAAAGCGAAGACCTACTGTCCGGCGATCCCCGACGATGGTATTCCGCCATCGTTACCATCGGATGCCGATAACCCTCGGGGATGGGGCCGTGTGGCAGCGGGTGGCGGTGATGGAAGGCGAGTGCGTTCGCGGCGAGAACATCGTAAGGCATGGCGTACGGGATAAGAGGCATGATAGGAGGGGTGAGGTACGGGGAGGCTATGCGGGCGCTTGACGCTGGTTCACCGATGGCGCTAGGCGTGTTGGCAGGGCTGCACGATAATTTGGCCTTCTTCGCGGTATCGCTGTTGATGATGTCGGGAAGACTAGCTTCGTTCTCCCTGGTGCAACCTGTTGTATGCGAACTGTCAGGCGAGGCGAGTTTTCCTGTAAAAATAAAATAATAGTGATACAAATCACAAACAATCATTACAAATACAATTCCATCCAATAAGTATTATAATCATCTTAAATAGCAGGTATGATGGCGGAATCTCCGGCAAGGCGATTAATCCTTTATCAAGAAAAAGTAATAAAACATAACAACAAACAAATACAAAATATGTTGAATAAAGAATAAACATTTACATCACATAACATGCAGTCTTCCAACAGTGTCTTGAAAACAACAACAAAATAAACTAAAATCAGACGATCAATTACAGAAATTTAATAATGAATATAGTTATTTACTTTTCCTCACGCGTAAATCCATGATGAAAATAAAAACGAATTTGTAATAGTTGACTTGAAAGAGCTTGGTTGAGCCGCGATGGATTTTGCTGGAGCTTGAAAATATACGTGTTGTCCTCTTGAGAGTAGAGTGTGAACTAAAGTTTGAAAGCAAACTTCTAAAAGTGACGATACCCCAAAACTAGTTCTCAGAAAGTGAGCACAAAAGGGAATATACAGCGTCGTGTAGCTAGCTCACACTTATTGAGACATTAATCTATTGTATCATTGAAATGGGCCATCCCTTTCAATAAATTAACTAGAAGTGAGAACATCTTTTAATACCTCTATTGTTGAAACCCAGGCATTATGGGAGCTTGGAGCGTAACTATTGAATAGGAAAGGTTTCAATATTAATCCAGAGGGTGTAATCAAACCAATGCACAATCTCTGAATCGAACTATCTATACAAGGTTTCCGTGAACTTTGCGAACAAAGAGAGGATCACAGCTAATGTGTCGAGATGGCTTCGCGGTTGTCGATTGTCCGGCTTAATTGGGTGCGATTAGCAAGTCCAGATTAAGGGATTAATGAATAGGATATTTTATATCAAATAACCGAACAAGCCCCAAGTGAAAGCTTTACAAGTTTTGGCGTTTAGTACCTGAGACTGTGGGGCGTTACCGGGTACTATCATTGAAGTATACCACTACGTAGTGTTATACTTCAATGGGTACTATACACAACATGTCTTTTGTAATTAATGACTTTTGTCACAATTTGGCTTCTTTTCAGCGTTTTCTCAAGTTGAAGATGGATTAATTCCTTTGAGAAAAGGGTTGTCGATTTGTATTCGATTCAATACGTTGATATAAAAGCCAAACCTAATTAGAAAGGTTGATTACGTTGAGAACGGACAAAAAAAGAAGATAATATGTGAGAGAGATTAAAATGCTCTACTTGACAAATGGACGAAGGTCGAATTTGACTATGATAATGCTTTGCAATTGTCTCTAGATTGTCATAGTTCTGTATATCCATGATAAAAGAGCCACGTTATTTTAGGTTTCAGATTTGAATTTGATAACTCACAAGTAATGTATGTCTTATAAGTTTTGAATATGATTGTTTACAAACTATGGACAAGATAAGTTGAGAGAATTAAACTTAACAACAAACAAGAAGGCACATTTTCTCACTAAACAACAACACAAATCCCGCAAAATGTGTGATGATTGCAATTTGATTCACCTAATATGAGGTAAAATAAACAGTGTTATTTTCACATAATGTTCATACTTCATACAACACCTTTCAGACTTTCAGTTAATAAAACTATGATTAAGTTCCGCAAAAAGTTAATTGATTATTTCTCTCTTTTAAAAAGCTTCATTCACAAAAAAATACACTTATGATGATAAAATGAGATATAGCCAATGTAATATAAGATAGGTATAGCTTATTTAAACGAATTAATTTGCAAAAATTGTACTTTGAGCAGAATATTTATGAAATACGCTGTTCATTCATTTATGAGGACACTTCGCAGGTATGTAGTTTGGCATGGGAGAGAAAATATATTTCAATTCAATTCAATTTCAGTTTATTGATTTCATAAAACATAGTTATTTACAATAATGAAATGTGTCTGGGAAATAACAAAGAAAGCCGATGGGCTTGGAAAGTGTAATTCGCTCGTAAAGCATAGCCTGGTATAAAACATGTTGATTTCGAAAAATAATTAGAAACTAATAGTAATAGCAATCAAAATATTACGTAATAAATATAAATTATGTCTTTTACAAGACCAATAGGCAACAGCTTCGTCACTTTCCACCAATTTACATTGACATCAAAGTAAAATATTTCTGTATGATATGATTATACTCACTTGTTTAATCATATATACATTTAATGCAATTGCTCAGCAATTATCATAACTTTTGTACAGTAAACTCACGAGTACCACCATTTCATCTAAAATTAAGTCCTTTTAAACATGCTAAAGTTAAATAATTATCTGCTTTTTACGCAAACATTTATTATTTCACTTGTCAGAATGAAAGCAACAGTTTATCATATACAGTATCCTAACCGAATTGTAATCCTAACTAAATCTGAATGCACTTGCTTCATCATCATCATAACGATATATTATTCACGAACACCACGCTTTTCACTCTACTTGGTTTACAAACTTTACAAATAATTATCTGTTTTGCATGCAAACATGATATTTTAATGGTCAGCATGATTTTTTTTAAATAACTTCTATAACCGGTATTTGCGTAGCCATAATAATATACCAATATTAGATGAACTAAAGGATTGACTAGTAATTCGGCTAAATTGTAAATAGAAAAAAAAAATGAATTTCTTAGACTTTTTTTTTCGTAAAGAAATTGAGAGGCTTGAACAATTTGGGATTAATGCGATTAAACTTGTTGAAAATAAAAGCATCTATTTGTGTTTGAATAACTTATACAGTATTGATAAATGGAATCAGTATAATGTATCATGTTAAAAGACGATTAATCGGTGTTCGCTTATAACCCATTCTAATTATTTCAAAGGATTATACTCTTGCCTCTCAACCATTACCCCCCCCCCCCCCCCCCCCCCCACCACCACCACCACCACTATGCGCGCTATTAGTTGTGTCGGGGGGGGAGGGGGGCATGCCCGTGCCCCCCGATAATTTAACCCCCCCAAAAAATCGTATAAGGGTTATATATTTTGTATAAAAACAATTATTAAGGTGTGCTCTCCTCCCCCTCTCCTCCCCCCCCTCCCCCCCCCACCCCCCCCAACAACAACAACAAAATAGAAAGAAAGCTACGCCACTGGCCCCCTAGTTTCCGGTTAAAACCAATTAGCAAGTACACGTGTTGTCAGTTCGGTAAGGTTTCAAACTTGACACGCTTGTAAACATACATGGTCATCATTGTCCGCGTCATATAGTCACTAGCCGTGAATCCAATAATGCAGACAATTAGCTGGCACAATAGATCATAAAATATTGTTATCGACTTCACACTACGGGCCGCAAACCTTACGCCCGACCCGCTATATTATTTGCTGACCAAAATTAGTCAAACGCGAGGAGAGATCCATCATCCGGGGTCTGTTGCACGATATTGGCAATGCGTCAAACAATGCGGAAGACTACTGATAAAACTCCAACGCTGAATGGTCAACATCCAACTCATTATCGGTTTGATCAAGTGCGAAATGTTTGTTTGCGACTGGGTCGCGATCATGCAAACAGTAATTTGCAGGACGCCGCGCAACGCGATTCAAAGAAACTAGTATACACCCGCCAAGCTGCAGGCCTTGATTTGGCAAATATCTTAATAAATTTCAGCGTATTACAATCAAAGTCATTTATTTGTCAAACAGCTTTATTAATTTCAGTGTGACAATATCAATCCTCTATTTGGCAAACATCGTGATACATTTCAGTATAACAATTAACATCTTTGATTTGACCATGAATACTTTTATAGTGCTATTTGACAAATATCTTGAACAATACAGCGAATAAGACACCGCCGAAAGCAATTAAATATTCCAACTTTCGAATTACTGCACAAATATGAAATTGCAATCACATGGGGCGGATGTAGGCTTATATGGCGTAATATTTGTAACCGCTTTTTTTAATATAAAGCCTATAAGAAAGTATGAAATATGAAAACGTGATCAAATCTTAAAAGTAAATAACATTCCTCAGTGATATGATATTTTTAATGTATATCATATTCTGATTTGTAGATGTTTTTCGCTAATGGTTATTAATATTTTCTATGTTCCTTTAGATAAAAAAAAATATTACAGTTAGTAATATTATGCCAGAAATACCTGAATAAAAAGTCAGCAGAGTAATTGAGTATTGGTAATGAAACCGTTTTGGTTTAGAGAGCACTACAAACATGTTTACGAGGAAGAGGAAAACTAATTTCAAACGTACAAAATGCTCAAAACAAAAACAAAGATTGTTTGATCGCTCACAACGGCTGACATTTCGATATAAAGTACATACAGATACAAATCGCGGGTACGTGTTCGCATTTTTTTTGCGATTTTACCGATATAATGTGTAACTTTATAGAACCTACACATCTCTTAAAAAATTATGCTAAAAGTGGTTTTTGAATTTGTTCTTAAAGGGATAGTACAGTTTTGGTCAAACTGAATTTTAGTTATCAAAACCTTAACCATAACATTACAAACTAATAGTTATAACTCCACGATGCTCGAAAGGTATAAAAAAAAAAATTAAAAAAACGACTAAGTAAAGAGCCTGTTATCATTCAAAAAGAGCTGTTAAAACACAATAAAATACATTAAATAGAGAGATCATCAACAACTATTTTAAACCTCTTTTGTACAATTTTGAAAAAAGTGTAGGCATTTTTTTTCTTTCTTAAATCAAGTGGGGCCCCAGGTTTATTCCGATCGGATATATTTATTGATATTTCAGCCGTTTCTGAACCGATTTTGATCAAATCAAGTTTATTCTGCCATTAAAATTGTATGCTCTTTCAAATGTGCCACTCAGTTTTTCATTACTTCACAAAAAATTATTTCTTGAAGCGCCCTCTATCATGTCTATACCAAAACTGAACTTCCCTTTTAAAATCTCTCTACTGATACCACATTATAATTTTTTAACAAAAATTTGTCCCGGTCAGAGCCGTACACAACCGTCTCTAAATATACGGCTCCGTTCCAGGTGTGCTTTATAGCGCCACCGCTCTCTATTATTGAGGGCTATAACGGTTGCCATTTGAATGAAATTCGTAATGAGACAGTACGATTTCTTTCTATCATTCAAGCCCGATAAAAAGATATTATGAAAATTCAATGATATGATTTAGCCTCGAAAATAAAGCTTGACCAGAACGTTTCTTTCCCTTAAAAAGTGAAAATTGTATTAGATCTATTTTTGGGTGGCCATGTCGTCTGGTTTGGACAGTAAAACATTTAAAAAATGACAAGGAATTTAAGAGACAAGCGGGTATAACACATACTATATGCCCTCTTTTCTTCTTCAAAAGTTATAGCAGGCATTTAACTGCGTCAATTTTACAAGAAAGTGAAATTTTCTGTGGCGCATTTTGAAACTCATTCGCGTTACCAACTGTCAACATTCTCTTTTATATATATTAGGTTATTCCCAACCACAAACTAACCCACGAAGTTTTACCATGGGTAATCTTCATCTAATTTTCTTATATTTAGAATGACATAGTGCATGTGTTTGAGGTCTATAATATAGTGGTGATGGATATGAAATCTATCAGATTATCACATACTACTATTTTTATAATAACATTTCCGTAGAATGTGTTCGTATTTAAAATTCATCGAATTATTTGTGTCTCCTAGTGTTTACTAATGGAAATAACATATTTGGCTTCTTTTCTTGATTTTAGGTCCATGATGAACACTAGCAAAGTCTGACACTAGCCTACCTTCAAAGAGCAGAGAAAAAAGTGCGAAGCAATATGCATACAAAAAAAAGTGTGATAAATTTCAGACTCATTACGCACTGACAAGCATCATGAGCATAGTCCTATCTCCGAGCAAACAATAATATTATTGTCGCAAAACCGGAAATTAGAAACTCTAAAGTCGACGTTGGAAACAAATAAATTCCTACAAAAGTTATATTTAGTCAGCAAGAAATGTCCACACGATGTGAAAGAAGAACGGAATAAAACATAAGTTCTCGCCAAGGTCGGGCGTGAGGAGTACAATGGACTAGAGCACGCCACGGACTATCTTCGTTTGCTCGTCGTCTTGTTAAAAAGCGGCGCGCGCGCGCCCGCCCCTGCATCGAACCAACTTGTTTTTTTCCGCTGCGACTCTCGTCATGACCATTACCACAAAGATTTTGATACTCTTTCTTCATCATTATTTGCGGATGGCTTTTAGGGGACCCGTTCCTTTGTAGTGTGGTGGTAAAGAACGTTTCGTTTTTCTTTCCTTGCGCCGTCAAGAAAGTGGCAACAGTATTAATTGCACGACAAATATTAATTCTACGCGGAGCGGTATGCACATACAGCGCCCGGATACTAAGTACAGTAAGCGCGGGGGCAGAGCTAAAGGAAAAGTAAAGTAAACGGACACGTTTTCGGTGGTCTGTGTGGGTAAACCCCTAAGTAAAGGTCTAAACTTATTATCTTCCCTCACACTTAGCATCGCCGCGTGAGGACAGTAGGCAAATTTGTCAGAATTGACACAGTCTAATGTAAATGGCATGCATGAATGCGGTATCAATTTCAAGTTTCACAAACAGCAAACTGATTTGGGTTTGATTAAGGCGATGTTGTTAGAATTATTTAATTGAAACGCCGCAGGGTGGTGGTAAGTGTACGATAAAGTTTGCAACCGTTCCGGCAGGTGTAATATTTTGAAAGGGAAACGTACAGGACAAGCTTATATTTATCAAGCTTTCATTTAATCACATATTAATTATTTATGTAATTTAATTTCTAGAAATACTGGAATTTTATATACTGTAGGTTAAGGAGTTTTTTTTCCAACTACTGTTCTACATGTATCGTGGAATTTTAGCACGGGGCAATAGTACATTATTATTACTTGATAAACTAGTTCAAATACAAAAACGAGCTATTAGAATTGTTAATAATAAAAGGTTTTTATGCTCACACAAAATAATTATTTTATTGAAATAAAGTATTGAAACTAACTGATTTATATTTTTATAATATTGGGATATTTATGTATAAATTGTCCAATAATGAACTTCCTGAAAGTTTTATGACGATATTTAAAAAAGAATAATTATTTTCATACTTACTTACCCCTGGGAACCAAATGTTTTACTAGCTTTGCTTCTTTTTGGTTCCCCCATATGTCACGTTGTGTGAATTACAAACAAATTGTTGATTATGTAATATTAATTGTATAGTAGTCTTCTGTGTATCTTTTAAAATTGTATTTCGTTTATGAATATATTGTTTGTTTTTATATTTACTTGTTCAAAAATTATTTATGAAATATGGAAATAAATTAAAATCAAATCAAATCAAATTTATTAAGGCGACCTTTCCTGTTGTACCCCCTCTTAATATGCCATTATGAAGCGTATATCTGTATGCACTGGGGGTGGGGGGGGGGGGGGGGGAGGGGGCGGGTGGACATGGTGGGGGGGGGGGAAATGGATAGAGAAATAGCAATATACATGTGTATATTATTGTTTGTCATGGGAGGGGGCACAGACTGCCCCTCTCATAGGGAAACCTCGTCACCCTCCTGTGCACAACTGTTCCCCCTCATCACCCCTGTGTGGTAAGAGACTAGATAAAGAAATCCATCATGTTTACTCATGACACTGCCCTCTCTCCCGCGCCTTATGATGATCAATATTGACCTTGACTATACTACAGTTTTCTAACAGTTAAAAGCCTTTACAAGGGACTCATGGGCAATCTTTTGTCATGGGGCTAATGTCTTTTTCCTGAATATTATCCTACCCAGTTTTCACTTTTAAAAGAATCCTAAGTTTTCACCCCTTTGTTGGCCCAAACTTATATGATTTCGCCCTAATATGACACAGGTTTTGCCAGAAAATTACGTGATATGGCCTGAAAATGACATGACTTTGCCCAAATGTGACATTAGTCTCCCCGAATATCATATGGATTTGCCTGGGTGCTTCTTGCCCGAATGTGATGCCGTTTTTAAACTCTCGGGGTGATGCAGCCCCCTACCCCCGCCTCGCACGCTATAATGGTCATTCCCTGTTTTTACAATGATAATGATTGCCCTAAAAATAATATTTTCCCTAAAAATGCAATGAGTTTGCTCTCCGCTCCCCACCCGCCCCCTCCCTTGACTGAAAATGCAATGATTTTGCTCTCCGCTCCCCACCCACCCCCTCCCTTGACTTAAAATGCAATGATTTTGTCCCAAAAGAGATGAAGTTGCCCCAAACCACATGATTTGCCGGAGTATGGGTGTTTTCAAATTTCTGGGTTTTAGTACTAGGGTTTTCTATAGCTCACTGGTCTAGCAATCCGGAGGTCTCGGGTTCGAATCCCGTTGGAATCTCATTTTCTTTGCTCTTTTTCAATCACATTATATATTTCTGGTCAGTTTCTTTTTGAATTAATTATTTTAAAAAGCTGCATCACTTCGGTGATCCCTCGCATATATCCCCAAGTTGATTTCTATCCAGGTTTATAATGTCAGGTTTATAATAGCTTCTGACCACTCGAGCAATGCAAATTAAGGGGTTTCAGAGACGAGCGCCGTACTAGGGTTTTCTATAGCTCAGTCGGTGACCGGTCTAGCAATCCGGAGGTCTCGGGTTCGAATCCCGTTGGAATCCCATTTTCTTTGCTCTTTGTCAATTAAAAAAAAAAAAGATTATTATTATCATTATTATTTCAATGTAATTTTGGCAATGTTGTACAAGTTACAATCTGGCAAACACCTATTTTATTGAACAATAATATACTGTATACGCTGTTAACAAGAGTATTATATCACTTTAAAATTACGTTTGACATAATTTACCCTTTTTGCAGCTGTAATTATCTCGTTTAGCTTTACGTCTCACTTTCGTCTGTCCTATTTTTTATTTACAATCAAAATAATCTTCATGCCCAAATGGTAGAAAAACTTACAAACAGCTAAATGAGATGCCTGTTATCAATCTAAAAGCAGTCGTTAAAACACAAGAGGTCGCTCTCTAAAAACATATTGGTTTCAACCAATTTTTTTATTAAAAAAATGATGAATGAGATGTTTTGTTAACATAATGGTTCAATATAGAGTTCATCAACAACTACTTAAAAACCTCTTTGGTAAGTTTATGCACGTGTAGGCATTATTTGTTTCCCTTTAAAGGGGTACAACAGTTTTGATAGGGCTGAGCTTTAGTAACCAAAACCTGCACAATAACATTACAAACTAAAAGTTATAACTCCACCATGCTCGAAATCTTTCGATTCGAAAGATATAGAAAATTACAAACGACTAAGTGAAAAGCCTGATATCATTCAAAAAGAGTCATTATAACACAAGAGGGCGCTCTCTATAAAATGCATTGGTTTCAACTATTTTTCTTTGAAAATTATGCATGTGATGTTTTTTTGAAATAATGATTAAATAGAGAGAGCATCAACTATATTGTTTAAAAACCTCTTTTGAAAATGTTGAAAAAGTGTAAGCATTTTTTAAATAAAAAAAAATAAATCATCGAATAAATCTGGGCCCCGGATTTATTCCGATTGGACATATTTATTGATATTTCAGCCGTTTCTGAACCGAATTTAATCAAATGAAGTTTATTCTGCCATTAAAATTGTATGCTCTTTCAAAATTTACACTAAGTTTTTCATGATCTCACCATAAAATTATTTCGTGCAGCGCCCTCTAAACCAAAACTGAACTACGAATACATGTTTATTTAAATCAAATATATTCATTTATATTTCAGCTGTTTCTCAACCGATTTTGATGAAATTAAGTTTGTTTTATCTTTCTAATCACGTGTATTAGTTTTCAAGTTCAAGTTGAAGTTCAATTTTATTTCATTTTCAACAAGCAAAATACATAGACAATGATTTAGTCACAACAAAATTTGATCAATTATACAAGTTGAAATAATAGAATTGTAGAATGTGGATCCTCAAAAAATTAATGTTATACAAATGAAAGTGTCAATACGGGGGGAAATAAAACACAAACAATACATAGAAGTGTTCAAGTGTAGTATTATAAAGAATGCATATTACAAATCAGTGCCTATATACGTCTAAAGAGAACATGTATGAACGAATAAGACGCAGTATGGAAGCATACTGGGAGAAGATTATACAAACGACTATATGAACATAGAAAGTACGAATGGAATGAGAGGGTATGGACCGCACGACTGAAGGACGATGTATGGAATATGAACTGCGTAAAATCAAGAGTACGAAAGACCGAAAGAGAGGTTATTTCATCAAAATAAACGGTGCAATTTACAATATAAGCAACAATAATAAATAGTCCTATATACGATGACTTTTTGTTTTGGATAACAACTAAATTAACTATTTCCATATCGTTGTAATATAAATTATTTAAGTTTTCTTTTAAAAGAATAAAGTGAAGGTAAAGGTTTCATACCTATTTCAAGAGTGTTCTAAAGTTTAGGATCATCATACGTAAACGTATTTTGAGCTAATGACGAGTGTTGGTCAAACTGAATTTTAGTAACTAAAACCTGCACCATTACAGTACAAACTAATAGTTATAACTCCACCATGCTCGAAAGTATAGACAATTACAAACGACTAAGTAAAAACCCAGTTATCTTTCAAAAAGAGCAGTTACAACTCAAGAGGGCGCTATCTAAAAACATGTTGGTTTCAGCCATTTTTCATACAAAATCGTGCATGTGATGTTTTGTTAAAATAATGATTAAATAGAAATATCATCAACAACTATTTAAAAACCTCTTTTAAAAATTGTTGAAAAAAGTGTATAAGCATTTTTTTTAATGTCAAGATATCGTCTAGCCAAACGATATCAAAATAAAATATTTTGTAATCATTTTACAATTTTGAGAGCATTCGAAAATGAATGATTCTCATTTCACATGTTTTATTCAATGATTTTTTTTCAAATGGAATTAAAACCAACCGATTAATTGTCAAGGGGCATTTCGGAAAGTACCAATACTCAAGTGTACTTTTAAGAGGGGCAAATGAAATTCATTTGACTACGGTATCTATACTAGTTGATTAATTATGAACTGATTGATATTTTTTTTAACATAAAATCAAAAGCTGAAGGTTTTTAATCACCTCACAAAATAAATATTTCCTGATGCGCCCTCTAAAGGGATCTAGTAACATTGTAAAAATGCGCAATAACTGTTTTAGAAATATATGGGTTCTTTCATAGCTTGAAGTATTTGTATTATCAATAGGAGCATGGTACAGTTTTTTTCGAATTTCCTTTTCGTTAAAAAGATATTTATGATTGAAGTGTTCGGAATTTTAATTATCCACTAGAAAGTTATAATTGTGAACAAAAGCGAATATCCATAAATATAATCATTTGTAATGATTGTGGGGTCCCACAATAATTCAATAATTGTGAACCAGCCGTTGAAAAAAAAATGCTTACCATTTTCATAAATTTACGAATTTCGTATAGTTGATAGATGATTTCTCTATTTAATCATTATTTTAACAAAACATCACATGCAAATAATTTTAAAATTAAAAATGGTTGAAAACAATGAGTTCTAAGAGAGCGCCCTCTTGAGTTGTAACAGCTCTTTTTAAATGATAACAGGCTTTTTACTTAGTCGTTTGTAATTTGTTATAACTTTCGAGCATGGTGGAGTTATAACTATTATTTTGTAATGCAATGGTGCAGGTTTTGATTACTAAAATTTTGACCAAAACTGTACTCTCTATACCAAAACTCAACTATCCCTTTAATATAGCTTGATTTAATGGCACAGGGATAATATATTCTATACGTATCATGGCGAAATTGTGTTACAAACTAAATTAATGTTGCAATTCTTAATACCTTTCATTTATAAAGTAACGCCCATAGCTACCAATGGAAAAAACTATAATTATTACCCCATTCGGTAGCATGTATAGCGTATACAAAATGCATGGGCTTTCAGACAATGAGGGTACGTGGATTTATGTAACTTCCTTTTTGGGTTCCAAGTTTATCTTGTATTTTATATATTTTTTCTTGCGGTATAAGCGTGTGTGTAGGAGGGGGGGGGGGGGTGTATTGCACGGTGTCAGCACTCATAATGCCTTCATACTTATTTTACCTGAAAATGCATCGCACATCATATCACCATTGAATACAAAACAAATCTGTCGGTGATTCATCTATTTGAAGGGCATGCACTGTCACACCTTTCTAGCTATTTCTGACTCTGTAATAAACTATCAAACGTCTAAAATCAATAATAATAATAACAATGATAATAATCATAATGTTTCCTTTACCAGTTAACCACCTCAGTCATGAACTTTGCACTGACAGTTATGATGATATTTAAACAACACTTTCTCTGATTTTGAACCTGTTCGAATGAAAACTGTATTTCGATTTCGAATAATCATGGCAAAAGTTGTAAAATGGTGTTGTGTGTATTGATAGAAATTTAGAATGAATAAACTTCAATTATCAAATTTAACACGCAAAATAAATTGTATAAGTATAAGCAATCATCAGAATTTGACGAAAACACTATATTGATGAAAAACAAAAATATTTTATATTTTGTCTATGGTTGTGTGTCATGAACACGCCTCCAAATAGGGTGGAGCCGTTACATTTTTGGGATTTTTTTGATGCATTTTACTTCATATTTTCAAAACCAAAAATCCCTTCTGAACAAATTTGGTATCATTTGAAAGGGCTTTCAAAATGCTATCATTCTGCAAAGTTTCAAAGGTATACCTCTATTTAAGATCGAGATACAGCCGTTTGAAGGTTTAAGCCGGAGGGTGGAGCAGGAAGCGGCGCCGCAGGAAGCGGCGCCCTTGTACAAAGTCTATGGGGAAATGACTCTCAAAGCGCAATTTTTCTTAAAACGTTAATAACTTTGTCAAAACTACATGTTTAACTTCAATTTTGGTATCAAATGAAAGCTTACATATTGAACATTAATGTCAAATGATTGAAAAGTGTCTTTGCCAAATAATTGTGTTATTAAATCAACACAAACAAAGAAAATTGGGGGTTTCCTGTACAGACTCATATATGGGGGCACAATCTTGACCGATACATTTTGTGAATTCTTGGTAAAAACGTTAATATCTTGAAAAATAAAAGATTTCAGAATACAAATTTGGTATCAAATTAAAGTTTACTTTAATGGCTCATCATATTTAGGCTTTACTCTATATTCCATTCATCTAGTGACTCCTACTTAGTGAAAAGTATTGATTATTTTAAAAAAAAATGAAGTATGAATGAAAAAATTACCTGTAAAATAATAATTTACCCCGTACAATATTATATTGCTGTAAAGGTCTAAGTCTGCTCTGCAAGAAAACATTATAATTTCTTGTCTAGAGCTACTTTAGAAAAAGTTATCAGGAAATTATTGACCTCTAAAACTGTAAAAAAAAAAAAAAATCATGTTTTGGTCAATATGAACAATTAACTGTACACCCAGTGTTATTTCTGAGTGCATATTTGGGTTCCTTGGGTAATTTCCTTTCAGAAAATGTATAGTTTCGATAGGGTAGGGGGTCTTCCTCAGAAAATATTGGCTCTCAACTCTAACATTGTCCCGCAGAAGCCCAAAATGGCATGTAACGCAAAAGGAGGCGACCTCACGACGCATGACCCTATATACTTTAATTAAAGGGGTCTAGTAACTTTGTTGGCATGTGCAAAAAGTGACGAATGTGTGGTATATAATGTGTAGTTTTCAGATCGGATAATTATGTCCTCTGAGCATGCTGAGTATATTGTGTGAAAATTTCACGTCAAATGGATGTTATATATGGCTGAGTAATGAGCGATAATGCAAACTGATATTTGCTAACTTATTGCACTGACTTTGTACACAGTTATGACTATCCAGTGGATAGTTATACATCCAAACACTTCAATCGTACAGATCTTTCTAACGAAAGGGAAATTCGAAAAACCAAAACCTGTTCTATGCTTCTATTTGTAGTACACAACATGAACAAGATATGAGAGAACCCCTATATTTCTGATGAAGTTTTGTGGATTTGGACAATGTTATATAGATCCCTTTAAGACCGATTTAAAAACGTACTTATTTGTGAAATAATATTGTTTCCACGTCGTTACTTGTGTAATCCTTCGTTCTTCTACTCTGTCTCTAATGTATCATTGTATTCACAATTCATCCTATCCCCTTCTTGATGTTTCCCTGAAATGCGCATAGAGATCCTAACTTTTGTGTGATATGCGTTACAGTCGACAGTATATCAGAACGTATTATTACTTGCTTCACTGAACTAAACTGAATACCCGAATGAATATTTTATAGTATTGATTATGAAATTATTGAATGATAGTACGTATTCATTGATTATTAATAAAGTGTATATAATTATGTTTAAGCTCATGTTCGCATGTACACTGAATTAATGTTCAGTTAATGGCATGATTGGACAATATAGATAAATAATCTTGATCTAAATCTTAAAACCGGGAAATAAATCAAGTTTATCATGAATATTACACATGGCTTGAACTAAACCATAATGGAAATTACGTAAGAAAACTTGTCAGTTACCTTCTTGTGGCGCGTGTTCGGCGGAATCATGCCCCTCCTCCATGACCTCCGATTGATCAGACTCATTGTCGTGGTCGTATCGAGACGAAGAGGACAATGACGACGATTCCAATATCTTAATCGACGGGTGCAGCACCCGGTAATCAGCGTCCTCGGCGAGGAGCGAGGTGATTGAGAAGGCGGAGGCACGGGCCGATAGCCGGCCGCTCGACCGCGACCGTGCGGCAGCAGCTGTTGTTGATGCCCCTGTCGATACTGCTGCTACTGATGCGGCGGTGGGTGCGACCGCCATTCTTCGCCGGGAAACCTCCGGCGTGCTCCGTGACTCCAGCCCCGCTGCCGAACATTTGAGTTCTTCCAGCATCGTGAGTTCTGTTTGCAATGACACTGCTCAATATTTCACTTGCACCAAACCACACGCGATGCAACGGAGATCGGTATTCAGATTTGAACGCCAATGTTTTATTGAGGTTGTGTTCAGACCTCTGGAACATTTACTTTCAGTGACCGATGGTTTTGTTCTTTTTCAAATAATGTATCTGTGCTCATAATTATCATTAATCTCGAAAACAATACCAACTAACTGATTTGTTTTAATATTTTGTTTAATTTAGTTTTCATTACACATAAGTAGATACGATTAGGAATCCACCTTAACAGTTCAATCCAATACATGCTATAACTATAACCATAACTGACAAATACATTAAGCTATTGCTGCTGCTGCATGATATAATGCATGTGCCATATCACATAAAACAACAGAGTACAAAAAGATGGATCTCAGTGGAGAGAATTTTCATTTCAGTGTAGTTAGCCAACTCGACGAAGAGTACGTAAGCCTACAAAAACCGAAAATCTTCCGCGATTACAAATGTTTTTTTTACGTTATTCCATTACAGAGAAACGCCTTTGCACTATTGAACAACTGTCCGATGAGGTGGTCGAAGCACGGGCGACGTCGTATACGGTTGTCTGGAGGAATTACAAGCTCCAAATGGACGACCGACTTAATGATGATGATTGCTGGGTTGGATCAAATCAAGGATGATGTCGAAAAGACTAGAGATAAACGAACTGCAAGCTCAAACGACAGACTGAGCAGGGGGTGACTGAAGCATGAATGATCTCGGGTCGGCTTGAGCGCCGATATCAGACGAAGTGTTGCTGTATATTGGTGAGCCTCGGTCTATGGCCTCTGTCATTCGGTAGATCATTTGCTCCGCAACCGATACACAAAGAAGAACAGTTTATAGAAGTTCACCGCGAACCACCAACTGATGAGGTGGTCGAAGTACAGAAGATGACGGGAGAGCAAGAGGAACGAAGTATAATGACCTGCTAACACCGACGTATATGGCTTGTAGGTGGCCCACGGTAAAATCTTTTGAACTTCGCAACTGATAAAAAGAGATTCTCAGAGAGAACCAAAGGCGGACGTCTGTCGTTGTACGATGGTGTTTACTCCTTATCAATCTCGTGGGGTACTTCTTTGGTTCAAATTATTACAGACCGCATATTATACAAACATATCGCAACATCGCGAGTACAATATCCTAGTCTGATTAGCTCTCTCTTTGACGGGCAAAACGATCAAAGTCGGACCTTCATCAAAGCCTGTCTTACTCTCATTTAAAACTTATTTTCGTATTTACCAAAGAAATTCGAGTCTGAAAACAATTTGACGCTAAATAGCTGTGAAAATCCTTTCGGCGCGTGGGAAGAGGAAGAGAGACAGAGAGAGGGAGAGGGAGAAAGAAAGGGAGAGAGATGGAGAAGGGTGAGAAACAGGGTAGAATGGTAGAGAGAGTTAGAGGAGGAGGGGTGGGGAGGGGAGAGGATAAGGGAGTAAAGGATGGCGAATATAGTTACGTGAACGAGGAGGAGGAAAAGCAGGAGTAAAGAGATAGGGAGAGAGGGGACGACAGTAGCCATGGAAGCGGTCGGTTATTGGTTGGTTTTGATTTACGAAGTCGCCACTCAGTTATGAAGTGTACATGGCCGAGTCCTGCCGAAAAAAAAGTTTGTATGGGACATGGGCGTATACACGCAGCCTTTTTGTCAAAGGGATGGCATGGGGGGGGGGGGGGGGTATATAGGGGTGGCATCTCGGTACCGAAATGCGTATTTCCCATTTTAGCAGGTAAACTTAAAATTAATTTCGCATAACTGTTGACAATAATTCCTCATTTGTGTTGCCTGATTATGCAACAATATGTTATAACGGAACGTCAACTTTTTCGAAAATCTCGGAGGGATAAGGGGGTAGCCCACATGTATCTTTACGTCCATTGGGGACACATCGCTGAATGAGAACCTTGGTTCTTGTGTTATGATGGTTTTACAGCATACTCAGTAAGATAAACACAATTACCGAAGATATTGTGATTAGAGTTGACTTCGAATAGGAAAACATTCTTTAGTGTAGAAAGCGATATAATTTATGTTTAAAGAGATACATGTATCCTATAGTACCTGAGTACGGATTCTTTACAGTTAAAAAGGGTTTGGTGACTGTTTGTTTGTTTATAATCCGTACAAAATAATATTAATTTTACTTCCAAATTTGGCGCTATTCGCCTTCGATTTACCCTCTGATTTGTATAATTCATCACAAAAATACCGAGATTTTAACGTTGACCAATGTTAAAAAGTATCAATCGCACGTACACGTCTGTGTGCAGTGTACACATTTATTACCTACTAAGTTCACCCTAGTTGGCAAATAAAATAATAACTTAGCTCTAACATCTAAACTAAACTGAGCTTGGAACTAATATATCAGGGTTTTAATGAAGTAAAACGGACCCTAGTGACGCTGCCGAGTCTAATAACATACATTGCTGCATTCTCGTAATTTCGTATGCTGCTCCAAAGTCTACTGCCGGAACATTTCGACACCCATTGGTTTTAGTAACACAGTTTTAATTATCCCCTTAGTTTTAGAGAGGCGGTGTGCCGTAACAGACTCGCTAACCAAATGAAAGAAATACACACCGTCGTCTTTCTCCAAACCGTCATCGAATGTCAGTAATCGTGTAAGACGACCAGCGAGCCCAGACGGAGCGCGACAAGAATTCGTGATTGAACTTCGCAATGTGAGGTTCGCTTACTATACTAGTAAGAGAAAGGATAATTCTTGTTGGCAGAAAATTTTAATTGAATTTGAACTTAAAGGAGACATGTTGTTCTTGCCATATTGTTTTATCTTCAAGTTGATTAAAGCTTCTCCAAAGTATATTAAGAATTTGCCCGTTTTTTTCATTGACTTAACGTGAGGTGTCTATACCGTATTACTATAGTCATTTGAACATTGTCATTGCTTAATTTTGTTCATAGTTTCTCTTCTATATTGAGTAATACTAGTTAAATGTCTAAGTAACCAACCCAATTACGGCAACACAACAATGACGATACTAAAAAGGAAAGTTTAACGTGAGATTTAGCAAGCTAATTGTGAAGGGAAATGCACTTTATTTAATGTTAAATATATCAACTGCATGGAAGCAAAGAATAATGGACTGTTACGGGGATTAAACCAGTGACCCACTCGATAGCATGTTTTTTCATCAAAAGGGTTTTTTTCCTTCTTTTTACAGACGCGTCCAATCGATAATGATTGTATACGACGTCTGCGGGACAGCCCGTCTTCGTCACCATCCGAGAGACGCGGCCAAGGTTCGAACCCGGGTCGATTTGTGCGAAGAGCGGAACTTTAACCACTAGACCAGCTAGACCACCTCTTCGCGATATAATGGGTAATTAACTTCATTGCGTTATAGGTTGACTATAAAACAATTGGCCTCCTCCCACGTTAGTATATATCTAAACCATAACAAATGCGCTCTTTTAATGGTCCATTACGACTCTGTCATACCCCCTAAAACGATATGGACAATGTCAAGACGATTCGGTGGTTATTGAAATGATGGCGTCGGGTTAAAGCCATCCCATTTAGGGCCACCCAATAAGCGAAAAGCGAGGGTCCAAATTTAACAAGGATTTGAAATATATCTCAAGCAGTTAGATATCCGTCTCTCTGTATCTTTCCAAGGGTAACACGGTCCGCATCGTAACTGAAAGCAATTGAGGTCTGATTTATAAGACGCGTTCCCTCCCCGTGTCATCGCCTGGTCCATGGATGAGACGGGCCGTCGCCAGCGCAGCACCAACACCATCCGTGGTGGGCATTTCACAGTATCTCTATCCCTAGTCACACTCTGTGTCCAATGTTGTAAGCAAGTATAGTTAGCCGTGTACAGTGGCGTAGCGCCGGGGGGGGGGGGGGGGGGGTCATGTCGTGCCCCCAATAATTGTACAAAACAATACAAATAAACACAAATTCAAAAAAAGAATAATAGGGGATATTTTTTAAAGAAAAAAGACAAACATTATGGTGTGCCACCATTCAGTCCAACCACGCTACGCCAGTTATACCATAGCTAGTCCATGTATGCAAGTTTTTAGCCGTGTACGTATGTACTCATTTATTTCTTTTCATCGTACACTGTAAACAAAAAATTTGTTGAAATTACTCGATACAATTTCTTCAACAGATTGCCTTAATTTTTTTAAATACAAAATAGTTTTTGCAAAATTATGTAATTACAACTTAAACTTATTACGTAATCCAACATAATTATAATTGCGTAAAATAAAAAAGGAAGTTTATGAAATATTTGTGACAAAATTGTGTAAAATGCATTTTTGTAGCGAAATACTGATTTATTTAAAAAGTTTTCCTCCATTTAACTCACTTATTCGGAACGCAGTATCATTCATTCCTAAACATAAAGCATTCGCTTTAATATTCGCTTTTCCTATACCGTAGACATGCATGATTAAAGGGATAGTTGAGTTCTGGTAAGGAGAGTACAGTTTTAGTGAAACTGAATTTTAGTAACCAAAACCTGCATCATTACATTACAAACTAATAGTTATAACTAGAAAGGAACACAAAATTACAAATGACGTAGTAAAGATCATGTTATCATTCAAAAAGAGCCGTTAAAATGTAAGAGGGCGCTCTCTAAACACTCATCGGTTTCAACCATTTTGAATAAAATATTGTGCATGTGATGCTTTGTTGAAATAGTGATTAGATAGAGAAATAACCAACAACTATTTAAATAACTATTTAAATACCTATTTTGTAACTTTTTTGAAAAGAGGAAGCATTTTTTTGAATTTTTAACGGCTGGTTCAAAATTCTCTAATAAACCCGGGGCCCCGGGTTTATTACAAATTGTTATATTTATGGATATTTCAGCCGTTTCTGAACCGATTTTGATCAAACAAAGATGATTTTATTGTTTAAATATTATGCTCTTTCAAATTTTACACTCAGTTTTTCATTACCTCACAAACCAATTAAGTAGTCTAGCGCCCTCTCTACCAAAACTCAACTTTCCCTTTAACTTATATAATGGTGCGTCTTTGGATGGACATTTTAACGGTTACTATTCGTAAAAAGACAAACATGAGAACCGACAAATAGCTTTTAAAAGCTTTTATTTCCAGAAAACGAACATTCCACTGGTTATTCATCGTATATTAATTTCAGTTATAATCATAAAGGCGTCAGATAATGCAATCAGATTAATAGTTTACAATTTGTAAATGTTTGATATCTCTCTAATCTGAATCATGAATATTCATGAAGTAAGTTGACATAAATCTACGCTTTTCTCATGTTATTATTACTCAAATGAGTGAAAAGTAGAAATTACTTAATTAGTTGTATTTGTTTTTGTTCAAATTACTTAAATGTATCTAGTTTATTTTTCTACTCTATTAATGTTATTTTTATATGAATGTATTGAGTTGTTATGTATAACTTAAATTAAGCGAGAAAGCAGGACAAAAATGTGATTTTTCTTAAATTCTAATTGGACAAAATAAGTAATAATTACTAACAGAAAGAATATTTTTAACAGTGTAGTATAATACTAAGAAGAAACAAAAACAGATTGGAAAATAATTATAGAACAATATAAAGGTTTTTGTTTTATATGGCACCATTCACTTGAATACCATAGCTCATACATCATGTATTCATTATTATCATTACCCCAGCCAACATATGCGATACACGATGTACTTTCCCCACTCCTTTAGGACTATTTCCCTTGTAAATAGTTGATTATGATCATGATCAGATGCGTATAGCCAGGAATTTGCAAACCTGCAGCCTTAATAGGTGTTTGGCAGGGGTTCAGGGGTGGGAGCCCCCTGAATCCTTTGGATTTTAAATATTCAAACCCCCAATTCAAAACTACCGGCTAACAAGCAAAATGAAAACAATAATTTGACGGAGACTCAAGCCCAGGAGCCCCCCCCCCCCCCAACCCCCAGTGCTACGCCACTGATCATGATGCATCGTTTTCAATCAGTATTTTGTCCTCATTGTTTGTCATTCATGATGATAGTCTATTCCTGGAAATGACATAGCCTAATCCACATCCTTTTATGGAAGCTACAATAATCATAATAAGTTAGTACATTTGATAATAATGAATAAAAACCCGAACGTAGACAAAATTGGCCATGAGCTAGCTTCCTCAGGGCCTGGGCTATGCCAATGATGTCAGTTATTTGGCGCCCCCACACGTTCAATCTGCAGTTCGTCACACTGTTCTCTGCATTTTGTAAATGAACTTGAAGACCACTGATCTATAGAGATATCTGGAAGGGGTATTCCATTTTGCCCTTCACCGACGTACATAGATTAAGCACTAAATACTAAGCGCATGTTTGAGCCGATGTCATGTGAATACAAATAAGTCACAAGCGGACTCTGGTTGGGATCGACCTCTATTATGATAATACCGGGCAAATAAAGAATGTCAGAGTATTTGTTCAGGGTATAATTATTCAACAGCCAGACGTCGTCACGGAGACTCGCAGTCCTTTTTGTCAACCAATTACATGACCAATAACTTATCTAGACCTTTTTGGCAGAGATCAGTGGGTAGAGGGAACAGCGGTTCATCATCCCTGAGTTGTTGAATGGGGTCGGGTGTATTCAGGGGATGAGCTTTAAACAGTTTTAAGCAGGCGACGAGATGTCTTGACGTGCAAAGTCCCTCCTGCCAAATGGGAGGTCACTACCCTACCGACTGGAATAAGATGTTTTTTCTTCACGATCGTAAAATTGGACAGATTATATAGTTCGTTATTCTAAAGGTCTACTTGTTCATTATTCATATGAATATTCGTTATTCTGAAGGTTTGTTAATCTGAATGTTCGTTATTCCAAATTAGTCATTCTGAAGGTTCATTATTACAAAAATGTAATCATCTGAATGTTCTTTATTCCGAAGGTTCGTTAATCCATAAAAGAACACAAATTTTCCGAACATTTTTAGACTAAAAAGTTAACCTAAATTAAGTTTTGGATCATATTGCCCCTCCCCTTCATAGTTCGAAATAACTAAGCTTATTCGATTTTCGGAATTATGAACGTAATTGAATACGACTAGAGAATAGAGCGAGCTAATAAGAACAAAAAATAATGAGGCAAGGATTTCTAGTGGAAAAATAACACATTATAAACAATTCAACGGAATAAAACATGAATAAAAGTATATCAATCAATCGAATAATCAATCAGCATGGTATCACTATAAACCATTCCTCCTCTATTATACATTCGATGAGTCCGCCCATAATTCATTTTTTCATTAATTTGTATGTGTGATTTCCAAAAATATAATAATGACACGCGCACATAACAATTACACACAACTTTGCAAAGAAATGTGATATGTCTTGTTTAGTTTTTATGTCAAGGAAGAAGTAAGTTCAAGGAAACCGGTGCCTACAGAGACTTATTGTAACGATGTAATGTCCTCCATGAAAGAAGCCCAACATCTGTCCAGATATACACAGTAATACAATTCCAATCGTCAAAGAACGATAATATGGGTTTTTTCTTTCTCATTCAATTTTCTTTCAGTTTCTTTCTTATTTCTTTGTTAAATTAGTATAAGTAGAACTTTGCTTCTTCGATGCCTTCTTCAAGTCTTTTCTCTTCTCATTTTGTGCCAGTGTTATCGATTACTATTTGTTTATAAACAATTTCTTAGGGGAGCACTTGTACCCTTTCTTATCCTCTTTCCAGTCAATTTGCTTTTTTATTTATTGTTGTATGCGTCTCATCGATCCCTTCTCATTTCATTAATTAAACAGGGGCAACATGGCATACATGGTATGGGTGATGTCTCGTTTTCAATAGTGCGGATCACACGGAGGGTAGCCTGCTCCCTTTAACCCTATAGCTACACAATTGGAATCACATTGATGGAGGCGGTAGTGTAGATAATTAAGCATATTAATGATGGGGGGGGGGGGGGGGGGGGCTGGGCACATTATACAAACTACGCATTTCCATGGATTTTAATCTGTTGACCGGAATAACATTCATGGTATTTCTTTATTTCGACAATTTCGTGTTTGTTTGTGTGTCGTTTTTATCACAGTATTGCTATTGCTGTTATTTTCCGTGGGGGTGTGGGGGGGGGGGGGGGGGCACGTGCCCCCCGCCCCTCGCCCCTCCACCCGTAGCTACGCCTCTGCTGAATGAAGGGAATGTGGAGTTGACATTCCTTAGACAAATATTATTTTGGATGATATCTAGCCTGGGCCTCCAGCAAGATGTTGAGTAGGGTCTTCGTCGGTCTGATCCCACTTAAGCCAACCCCGATAGCAGGGGCTCGTACAATTTCGCCAAAACGTGTAAACATGTCGGGGTAATTGCCGCAGAGTTGATATATCGCAGGTCCGCTGGTGGCGTCCGGGGAGATAACGGCGGGCAGAGCGGAGTGACATCGTCTCGTTGCCCCCGCGCTTACATGGCATATAGGCCGACATCAACCCCTGCAACTAAATTTAATAACCAAGGAGAAAATCATAATTATAACACTGTGAAATAACTAAGCATGCAACCTGCCCAGCAAGTACACACGCAAATATTGTTTTGTAGCTAGCTAGTACTTCTTTTTGAATGGTAGGCAAAGACCAAAACTGGACGTCGCTTCACTAGACCACTTATGGGGGCGTACCAGCTACTATGTAGTCAGGGATTTGGGCTTCATCCGGCCTCTCCCCCGAGGGTTTTGAAAATGCAAACTTATTAGGGAAGAAGCACCTTATTTGTTTCGAGGTAGAAACGACATACAAAGGCATTATTAGATACATAAGTATAATCTTCTATCAACCGGGTATATAATTATATCGAAGACCTCCATCGAATCGAGATTTTAACATTTCATGTATCTAAGGAAATAAATTACCTACATTTCTTATCAAACTTTCCGAGGGGACGTATGCTGGTATCAAGGCCGTGGCGCCAATTTAGACGTCAAGAAGGTGTATTTACGCCCTGGAGATAAACGATGCGAGTATGATTAAAATGAAGAAGTATATAATCTGGGGCGTGGGGAGGGGGAGGGGCGCAATCTAAGGCCTGAAATTTTGCCCCGCAGTGCGCTCTAATTGTGGGGACAATAATTATAGATACACATGCATAACTGAATGTCGGAGTCTTACAATTAGAGGTTTCAACATAATTATAACAAAGGATTATAATTTAAAATCTAATTATTGTACTTGTTTATCATTATCTGTTTTGATTTAATCAGTCTGTTATGTCATTTGAAATCCTCAAATTAAATTCATCAGTTCTTGAGATAACGCTTTCACGAGCTATTTTGCATATTATATGAACCTTGTGATCATAGCCGTACCCACTTTGACCCCAAAATGGCTGTTTTTGGGGGGTTTGAACCCCCCTTTCTCAATTGTAGCTGGTCTCGAGACCACTTTTTAGCGGTCTCAACCATCATTAGCGATGGTCTTGGCCTGGAAAATTCTTGGTCTCTGCTTCAAAAATTTCAACGGACACCCCCCCCCCCCCCCCCTCTATGCGGAGGCATAGTACAAATATATCCACTCTTTATATCGTCGTGATGGAAAATTTCAGTAGAAAGTTATCTCAGTTCCAAACCAGTATAACCAATTACGAGTATAAACCCATGGAATTCAAAAGGCAATAGCCCCCCCCCCCCCAAAGAATGATTCCAAAGTCGACATTACGCGCGGGGCTGCACCCCCCTCCCCCCCCCCCCCCCCCCATCCTAACCCCCTTCGCTAATCAATGATGTGTATTTTAACGAGTGGAAAGTTTACACAACCTTTAATTAACTGTCGTAATTACCCCTGTCCCGTCTCGTATGACCAGGAGAAACGCTTTCATAAAGATTGTGATCACTTTTGAAGAATACATCAAATTCATGATATTTTTTTTTCAAAAAGTGATATTTGAGACTTCAGTCATATACCAATACAATTGTGTTAGATTCCTCAGAATATTGTGTGATATAACTTCATGGAAAGTGAACACTGTTTACCTAGTGAAAGGGTGAAATTGATGTCAAGTTGTATCGCCTACTGCCATTGATTTAAGTCAATCATAACTATCTCAATAATTAGAAGAACGTTGTTTACCGGCCTAGTGAAAAGAGTGAGCATGTATGCCAGATTGTATCACCTTTGCCCGTTAGTGTTGACTACAATCGAAAAGTGATCCGAGACGATTTCCATTCAATCTTAAATATATCCATGATTAGGAAGACATTTGAAACAAACAATTAAAAATCCATTAAATATTCTGTTACCAGAAGTCAAACAGCAAGCTTTAGCCAAATGTGAAAGCTCTAAGTAATTTTGTTTGAATCTATAATCATTGTTTGCTCACTGCGGTAACTCCCTGTGTGTGAAGTATTGTATGACCTCCCGGCTACAGTCTACAAGATTGTGTTACATATTTATTCCTTCAAACTAACGTACATTTCACCTACATGTTCTGCCAATAAGAAGTAATCTAATCACTTATTGCGTTGAGTACGTTTTTAAATATTTTTTTCTTTAATTTATCGATGTTTGTTCTCAACTCGAGATAATAATTGAGACAAAACTATTGGTGTGACGTTGTTTATCTGAGTTATTACCACGACATATTTCATTACCAGATACAAGATATACAGTTCCTTGATAAGAATGCATAAACGTTTATATATTTTTAAGTACCCGATACAGTTGATGGGTTTACATTCTATAATCGTAAATAACGTCATAACTGTTGTTTGATATCGTTAGTATCATTGACAACAACGTGAACATGTTACTGCTTAGAAATTAATTCGTGGCGTGGTTATTGTTTCAGTATTGCCTTAGTTATTTACAGAGAAAGTAACTTCCATTTTTTCAAAGTTTATCTAAAGTGATTAACAGTAAGTCAGGTAGTTGAATACACCAAAACACGCATAACACACTTATTTAAAAGAAAAAGAAAATTACTTTAAACATTATGATTTGTAATTGTTTCAGTATTATCTTAGTTATTTGCCGAGAAAGTCACTTCCATTATTTTAAAGTATATTCATTATTTAAATTTATCTAAAGTGATTAACAGTACATCATGTAGATTAATACACTCAAACATGTATAATAAACTTAATTAGCATGAAAAGTAACTGTTTGTTTTAAATTAGATACCATAACCCTAACCATACTTTAAACATATGATTTTAACCTAGATTATTTTGTGAATTATTGATTTAAATTCCTATTAGTTATGTTTCACGCCTGATTTGTGGAAATTTTGGAAATTAAATTGCATCTTGCACGATAGAATATATTCATTGTCAATATGATAAATCCACAAACCATGGTATAAGGCAACAACTGAGGAAGATCCTACACATGACCTCCTTCAGGGCGGGTCAAAAGCCTGGGAATGGCCATTAATATCATTTCTATAGTATGGCGTAGATAGTGTCAAACCAAACGAAGGCACAGAAGGGGGATGTAAAGTATTCAGAAGGGGCGGAGCAGTCTGTGATAAATAATAATACCTGTCTATAGTGGCCAACGAAGTGATCCCCTGCAGAGAAATATAATGTAGACGTCACCTGTCTACAGTGGCCACTTGTCTGGTTTCCCTTGGATGGTCACTAGTACACCAGGTTTGATTGTACTGGGTATTATTTGTTTTTTCTTAATTTTCTGACCAACATGACAGCATGAGGGGGCAAGGGCAGGGGCGTGGGGTCGTGTGGTCGTGGGGTCGTGGGGGCGTGGGGGGCGTGGGGTGGAGTAAAATATACCCATACTAGATGACTTTAGCTCCTTTGCCACTACCTCAGCTACACCACATTTTATAGCCTGCATGAAGTATTGAAGTACATGTATATACATGTAAATATCAAGTTTGTTTTTGTTGTCCATTACGATCAACTCCTCTTCCACGGTGTAATTTATAGCCGCAAACTAACGGAATGCGAACTTTCAACAAGAAAATTATACATGTGTTTTTTTGTAATCTTTAAGCACCGTACATTGAACTAGTTAGAAATAACCGCCTCTGCATGGGGTTTTCTTTCATAAATCCAACTTCGTACTACAAGTGAAACAACCTTAGGAATAGAGACTGATATGCACACTATTTGGAGCATGTTTATCACACACCTTTACAAACAAATCATAAAATACAGAATAAGCCATGGGAGAATGAACACAAGATGGATTGTCAAACACTGATGTGTTCAACACGTATGCAGAAAAGGGTAAAATGTTTCATTTGGTCCCGTCAAAGGAAGGCAAAACAACTTTATAAATAAATGAAAGATGTGTGCTAAAAAAAGAAGAAATCGCATAAATGCACTCACATAAATAAACACACAAACAAATGCAATCAAAACCGTAATGTGTGTGCTTGGCCCTACTAATTTGGCCTCTTAAAGGTGCACCTGTAAAGTGTCAAACTCCACAAAAATTACTTTAAGCTTCCACATTTCTCTTCTACCGTGTTGTTTGGCTTATGGCAAGAGAAGAATAAAATAGGGTTAGATATTTTCAAATGCCCCTTTAGTATGACAATATGATCTATCATTGATAATCATTCAGCTCAAGAGCATTAATGAACGGTCATAGACGTCATACTGTAATAAGTTGTAAAAGCTGACGCACATTTGAACCAGGAAAGCAGTGTTCTTTCTCAATTAAACTTTCACACATTATTGGGAAATAATCTTACAATGATTTGGGTATAGGATCGAAGTCTCAAATGTCATTTTGGGCAATATCTTACACTTTACAGGTGCACTTTTAAGTAGCATTTAACACTCCAACATTTTCAGAATATAACTAAACGGAGAATGGGACAACAGAGCAGAGGATTATGATAAAACATATTCATTTTTAATATCATTCAGTAGTTTGTAAATCAAAACCATTGGCATTAAAAACATGATCCAGGATTACTCACTAACATTTGTAGATCCATGAAACGTCAGAACTTTGGTAACCTCTCTCTCTCTCTCACGGCAGTTTTTTTTAAAATAATAAATGTCAGATTGTTGTAGAAAATTGACCAATCTTAAAGGGACTGTCCGCCTTTTACAAATTGTCTGAACAGTTTCCAGTAGACGGATGGGGATGAATGTAACACACACACACACACAAATTCAGATCAAACAGCCCTGTAGTTTGGATTCTACGAATGAAAAACGAATGCGTCCCTCCACCAAACTATATATCGGTCAATAAAGGAGTTTAACTGATTTAGCATAATATTACAACAATATTGTACTTATTCTTGTAAAGGTATTGTGTAGCCGACATTTGTAAAGGTATGTCATGGAAAAAGGTCTCGAAAATGAAGAATATACAATTACAAGTAGTCAGTTTAAGCGAGGTTTGGTTATTTTGTTTAGTATTCGCTTATGCCGTTGTTCAATCACAATCTGTGCGCGAGTCATGTAGGGGTCACGCACAGCAACGTGGTACTCCTTGGAATCCGTGTGCGAAATTTCGCACCGGGTGAATACTTGTATAATGCAAAATTAAACGCGACCAGTCGTTTTATCATTTTGAGGTCTATAACTCCGCGAAAAAGAGATTTCAAGCCCTAATTTTTTCAAGCATGCTGTTAAATGACATTTTCTTTCATATAAGACAATAACCTCGCAACTTTTGAAATTTGGCTTGCAAAAGGCGGACAGTCCCTTTAAGGCCTAGTCCCACTGTACCATTTCTCCTTCCGTTTCCTTTCCGACCAAAATGTGCCAAAACGGTCAGTATGTAGCAAATATTGGAAGTTTTACGACGTTTCGTTTCACCTGAAATGGAGCCGAATTAAAAGTATCCTACTCATCATCATTCCGCAACATTTGTTTCCTGCTAATACCTTCCGGATGACAAACGGATAGGAAACAGAAGGAGAAACGGTGCAGTGTGACTAGGCCGTTATGTCTCAGAAGGAAAACGAGCATAATTGCACACAGACAAATATGTAGAAAAAGGGATACACAAACAAAAAGTCTAACTACATTTCGTTTCTGAGTTTTTAGTTGTTCTGACCAAACAAAAGAACAAAATCACCCATATTCTATTCTTGCAAAAAAGGACTTTTGAAGCACATGAGATAATCATTATACTTCTGTTAACTGAATGGCTAAACATACTAACATGGTTGGTATGGACACATATATACGGTTAATGTGACAATATAATAGAGTGGTGAAGTGTGATGTCATAAATGATGTCATCAATTTTTTTTTAGAATTTTCAAATTTGGACTTCATATTCAGAAAGAGCATAACAAATAATGTCCAAATACCGAAAATCAAAGGAATAGGTTACGTATTGACTGAGATATGCCCATCCGAATGCTTTTTGTTGTCAATGGGCAATCAGTGTTATAGTGCACTGGTTCCTAAATTTAGGAACCAGTGCACTATAACACTGATTGCCCATTGAAGTAAAATTCATTCGGATGGGCATATCTCAGCAAATTTGTAACCTTTTCCTGTGATTTTCGGTATTTGGACATTATTTGTTATGCTCTTTATGAAAATGAAGTCCAAATTTGAAAATTCGAAAAAAGTGTTTTTATGACGTCATGGCTTCTGTACTCTATTACATCGTCTAAATCAAAATAATAAATGAAGAATAATACAATATGATGGGCAATTAAATTTCAATTTCAGATAATTAGCCTCTGTAAACTGTAATTTACTATAACAATTCTCTAACAGAGCAGTTTAAATATCACATTTGTATAAATGTATTTGAAGGTAATGTAATGTTGATGTTGTTATTGAGTTTAGATGACTAACATCCACATGAATTGTTTAATGTAACATGTTCTATTGCCACACCCTGTGACTCAAATACAAACATCCTCACTGAGGATTTAAACCTATAGGTGAAGTGAGAGTTATTGACATTTCAATTTTTAAAAAACTTGAGCCAATCTCTTTACCATAATTTGATAAATACAAGGTGACATTGAAACATATCAATTGATTTTCCATAGGAAAGGCTATAATCCATTTGCTTTTAAGGTAAAAATATAATAAAACAATGCGGGGGCCTACACAGCAAGTAAACTAAACTAAATAACATTCTTGTACACTATACAAAGACATTACACTTACACTCTCCGATTTATAAAGTAAACATATACTCTAAACATTTCTCATCTTCTAAGAACTGAATGTAATAAATACATGTAGTCTAACCTGTCTTAGCAACATCTGTCTATAGCACCCAACCATTCTATTGTGGCCACTGAAAGCAATTCCCAGCAATAAACAACAACAATGTAATTGAAACTGTTTATGGAGGTCGCCTGTCTACAGTGGCCACTTTCCTTGTTTCCATTGTGTGGTCACTTAGATGGGTATGTCTTTATATCTCTTGACAGAGCACCTGATAAATTCCAAAAATATAACAAACATTTTAAAAGCAAGACAAACGTAATGCTCATGACAACTGACAGGCCAGGGGTTTGTTTCATGAAATGGTCTTAGCTATGTACGCTGTCTTATCTTATCTGGCGTGGAACTAGGGTGCAACTATCTCCGTGTTCAGACCCTAAACAAAGCTTTTTAATTTCCAACGGCTATCCAAGCTCTGTCGTAACACACTGAGCTCCGCGCCAGATAAGATAAGACAGCGTACATAGCTAAGACCCTTTCATGAAACAAACCCAAATTTAATGCATAAGTGCTTTGAAAGTATTTAAGATGCAAGAAAAGTTTCATTAAACAAATCAAATCACCTGTAAATATTTTTTTATGACAACCCCTGCTGGCTATTTTGATGCATAATTACATTACTTTGGAACTATTTGAGGTCAGAGAACAGAATTAATTTACAGGAAGTCAAGTCCTGTGTATTCATAATTTTTATGAGCGATTTTACAGATCTTGGATGCATAATTGTTCTCAATTGAATTATCTGTATGGAATCTTCACATTACCGTACCACCTGGAAGCACACAAATTACATTGATATGAAAGACAGGATCAGTGGGTCAAACATACATACAAAAACAAAGCATCGAGTATACATTAACAAATGATACGATTTTACGTTTACATACAAACAGTGACATATAAGGAACTGTACACCCCCAAAGAAAAAAAGTAAAATTGACTTTAAATGAAATCAAAATTTACCAGGGACATTTTCTTGTAAAAAGAAAATAAACGCACCAAATATTTGTCTACATTCAAAGAAAAAAATCATAAGCATATCAATTCACGCATGCACTCATTATTAACAATAAATACATTTAAGTCAAGTGGCAAGTTAATACAATTTTCTATTCATTAGATTTCAGTTGAATGATTAAAGACCACTTAATTAGTGGTCTGTGACAAACTTTAGAAATTCTGAGGGGCTCCAAATATTGCCCTCTCTTTATAAGCCTAGATAACGAGTTGGGAAATACATTTTATAGCAGAATTTTGCACAAAAAAAATACTTTTCAGCTATGTTCACTTCTTTATCTTGAAGAGAACTTGGTTCTGGGACAATGCACACTCTTTATAGAACTCAGGACCAGTCCTACGTGGAGTTAAATCTAGATCAAACGTTGGAATAGTACCTATGGCAGGTATCCAAGTCTATTATTAACCTGTTGGGCTAATGCTTAATTTTGCTATACAAAAAACAATTTCTTTTGTAGACCCCAGTCAAATATAGCTCTCAGGCTAACAACTGAATTGCTTTACATCTTGCCTTTTCACATTTTGGGTGGTGAGTGAGTTGCTTGTGACTGAAATATATGTATATCAAATTTCAAATTCACTCAATAATAAATGAGTAATAATTTATTTCATATAATACAGTACATATTAGAAGAATATTTATATCATTTATTATTGAGTGAATTCGAAATGTGTCATAATACCATACAAATTCACCCCCCCCCCCCCCAAAAAAAAAAAAAAAAAAACAGTAGCCTTAGAATCTTATTAGGGTCCTTGGTAATAAAACAAATGATTTCACTATTTTCAAAATGATCTCTCATTTCATGCACTAATATCAAAGTGTTATCTAACCATACTTCATCCAATAGTACTCCAATAAGTACATGCCTAGTATCTAAAAGCCTTAACGTAGCCTGTTTATGAGGGTAGAGCGTTGCATTGGTCGGGTACGTCAGCCTTGCGATATCAATCTCATAGATGATCTTGGTAATTGTAGGAATTAATTCATTACCATCATAATGATCCCTCATTTCATACATTGTTTCGGATTCGTAAATGAGACATGCGGTGACATCTTCAAAACGCCTTCTACACTGTGCGTAGCGTCACACTTGCTCAATATTATGCAGTTCAAAATAGCAATTTGCTGTGTAGCATCCCCACGATGACAGTCTTTAACTTCACCTAATGATTGCATACCTTGTAGCCTGTTTATAAGATGGCCTTGGTAATTTGCATACATTAATTATCATAATGACCTCTCATTTCATATAACTAGCGTATAAGCACATAATTACGAAAATGTTTTCTCGGCTTAACATCACCCAATGATTGCATACCTTGTAGCTTGTTTATTAGATGGCCTTGGTAATTTGCATATATTAATCATCATAATGACCTCTCATTTCATATAACTAGCTTATAAGCACATAATTACGAAAATGTTTTCTTAGCTTAACATCACCCAATGAGAGCATGCCTCGTAGCCTGTTTGTGAGGGTAGAGCGTTGCCTTAGCCGGGTACCTTGCCCCAGCGATGTTGATCTCGTAGCTCGCCTTGGTGATGTAATCGTGGTTCATCGGCTCATCGCTGGTCACCCATCCCAGGCAGACGATCTTGCCCAGGCTGGGTCCGTAGGCGCTGGAGGTCACACGCCCCGTGTAGCGCCCCTCCCTGTAGATGGGTTCGCCCCCCAGGGGCCACAGGTGGTAGTCGATGTCATGGTCCTCCACAGTGAATTGCGTCAGTCGACATCGGATCCCTTCCTTCTTGTGCTCCAGCAGGGCTGTCTTGCCGATGAAGTCGACATCCTACAGAAAATAGAACAAAATATGATATGAATATGCATGGAATATATGCATGGAAAGTGCAATTTAGAAACGAAATGTATAAGAATTTGGAGCGACAAAACAGTTGCTGGCTTGTGTCTTCCCAATGAATTCCGACTCATAAGGACAACACATTGCAAAACCTAACAATGATATTTAACGATACTTTCACTCTGTGCACTCTGACGAGTATCCTATCCACTTCAATCTTTGGTCTTTTACTCAAATAAAACTAAAAACATTATAAAATGTCACTCTGAGCTCTCTGAAGATTATCCTAACAACTTCAATCTTTGTTTTTTTGTACTCAAACAAATTTACAAACCTTGTCAAATTTCACTCTGTGCTCTCTGCCGATCTCGAAGGGAGTGTGCGAGTCGTTGAAATCATCCGCCCAGTAGCCAAAGAACTTCTCTATCCTAAGCCAGCGTAGAGCCTGGTGACCAGCGTTGCGTATACCGTACGACTTGCCAGCATTCATTATTGAGTTGTACACATTTACTGCCATCTGGGATAAATAAGCAGACAGAATAAAATTTAAAATAATCGAACAAATGTATGTAAGCTAAGAGCTCATTTATCCTTAGCCATCTGAGAGCTTGGTGACCGGCATTGCGTACACCGTGTGACTTGCCAGTGATCATTATTGAGTTGAATACATTTACTGTCATCTTTCTATTAAATGCCATTAATCTAGCAAACTATTCTGTAGTGTAGTGCAATGAAATGTGCTTTGTAGCTATTGGCGTAGCGTGGTTGGGCTAATTGGGATGCACACACTCTATGTTATTTTCTTTTTTTGGTTAGAAATTTCTTCAGGGTTTTCCCCTTATGCTTTCTATTGTTTTAGGAAAATTAGAAAGGGCAGGGGGCCCATGCCCCTAACTGTAGCAGAACCCGAGAGAGAGAGATAGCCAATTTACAATAAGAATCTAATGGGCACGACTAAGAACTACTAGATACAAACAGTCACCAGTGCCCAGTCTAGTCAAACTTTTGAACCAATAATCTTAGTAGGTCATTTTAGACGATGTTGTATCTTTATAGTGTGCGCTCTCCTTTTAAAATAAGTAAACATGCAATAATATTTGTATATTCTATAACATTCTTTTTATAAAATCACTCTGAATACTACAATTTATTTGACTTTGCAATTATATTATAATTATACTACATAAATGAAATCCCCTTTTTTACTTTAATTTGTTTTAACTTTTTATAGTTGCAATACAGTTTATTATTTCTGTCATTCTTTTTAATTGATAATTAATTTTTTGGGGGGCATTTATACTGGCCTGCACAACTAAACATATTTCTTTAATTCCTTGATTTTTGTTTGCCTGTATGCAAATATTAATTATTACTCTCATTCTTTTAATCGGTTATATGTTGATTGTTATACTATAGCCTACACAACTCAACAAAAATCGCTGTTGTATGCCTTCAAATTTGCATTGAATCATATTTCATATTTGTACATGTTTAATTTGTTATTCGTAAATAGTATCCATTATAGCTTTTATTAGTTTCTCAAATTTTTAATTTATTCTTACATAATAATTATAGAACGTTATACAATATTTATGCAATTTGTTTTGAATAAAGATTCTTTGTTTTTATAGCCACTTTTATTATATTGGTATTATATTAGTATTTTAATCGAACTGAAACATGATAATGTATTGAATTAACTTATTTTAATTGAAAGTGAAATAGTTTATTATAATTTATTGCATTACATTTTTATACCACTCCTTGTGTAATGTCTTCGTATTTTAAAAATGTATTTACCTTGGTAGTATTTTTAACTGTGTTAATTGTGCTTTGTCGCATATATATTTTAATTGTATTCGAACTGTATTCTTTTGTAACATAACAATTTTAATCTGTGGATTTTTGTTATGATTCTTATTTGCAATAAAACCAAATTTCAATTCAATTCAATTCAAAATATCAACTGTCAAGTTTTGTCACCATCTCTCACCTCATTAGGAATGTAGAGCACACATCCATCCTCTCCAGCGTGTGTCACTGACAGAGCCCTCACACCATTGGCATATCCTATACTGATATCCTGTATGTGGGGAATACAAAACAGAACCATCTCTTAATAATCAGCCATCTTAACAATAATAACAATAATAATGGATATTTCATATAGCGATTGGGAATGTAAAGCACACATCCATCCTCTCCTGCATGTGTCACTGACGTAGCCCTCACACCATTGGCATATCCCTATACTGATATCCTGTATGTGGGGAATACAAAACAGAACCATCTCTTAATAATCAGCCATCTTAACAATAATAATAACAATAATAATGGATATTTCATATAGCGATTGGGAATGTAAAGCACACATCCATCCTCTCCTGCATGTGTCACTGACGTAGCCCTCACACCATTGGCATATCCTATACTGATATCCTGTATGTGGGGAATACAAAACAGAACCATCTCTAAATAATCAGCCATCTTAACAATAATAATAACAATAATAACGGTTATGTCATATATCGATTGGGAATGTAGAGCACACATCCATCCTCTCCTGCATGTGTCACTGACGTAGCCCTCACACCATTGGCATATCCTATACTGATATCCTGTATGTGGGGAATACAAAACAGAACCATCTCTAAATAATCAGCCATCTTAACAATAATAATAACAATAATAACGGTTATGTCATATATCGATTGGAATGTAGAGCACACATCCATCCTCTCCTGCATGTGTCACTGACGTAGCCCTCACACCATTGGCATATCCTATACTGATATCCTGTATGTGGGGAATACAAAACAGAACCATCTCTAAATAATCAGCCATCTTAACAATAATAATAACAATAATAACGGTTATGTCATATATCGATTGGGAATGTAGAGCACACATCCATCCTCTCCAGCATGTGTCACCGATAGGGCCCTCACACCGTTGGCATAGCCTATGCTGATATCATGTGGTGTAGAAAAGATATATAATCATATCAATCATAATAGTTCTCATTACAGAGTGCTTGGTAAAAATAGATTTAACCATGAATGGTGACAATTTGTTATTATCATTTCGGATATTGAAAAGATATGAAATCACTTTTAGTCGTGTTATGCTGTACATTTTTGAATATACCTTCAATAAACCCAGACTATACAATTTCCATAACCAGTCATAAATTGGTAGTTGTAATAATAAAACAGAAAGTTTCTGGGAAAGTTAATGATCTACCATGGTGAAAACATAGTTTCCAATTTGTTTGCCAATGAGGCTCCTTTCATTATATACATACTTAATCTGAAATAAAAGACATTTACTTTAATGTGTTATTGTCACATTATTATTTTATCCCTCAGTTTTCATTCTGGTAAAGGTAAACTAAGAAAAGAATCATCAGACTCTCACCCTTATTGTGAATGGCTTCAGGTCCACGACACTGATGGACGTCGTGGTGAGTCTCTGCAGTACATTTCTAGCCCTTGGTCCCAGTACATTGACTCCCGTGTAGTGACTGGTAACATCCCTGAGCTGAACTGATCCGTCGACTGGTAGGTGTTGATGGATCCATTTGAAGCATCGCCTCTGCTGTACCACAGGGGAAATTATGTAGTACCTACATAAGAGGACAAAAAACAGAGTTTATTTTATAATCTGACATTAATATAATGTCATTTCTTGTCGTCAGTCCCAGTACATTCACTCCCGTGTAGTGACTGGTAACATCCCTGAGCTGAACTGATCCGTCGACCGGTAGGTGTTGATGGATCCATTTGAAGCATCGCCTCTGCTGTACTACAGGGGAAATTATGTAGTACCTACATAAGAGGAAAAAAAAACACAGTTTATTTTATAATCTGACATTATTAATATAATGTCATTTCTTGTCGTCAGTCCCAGTACATTCACTCCCGTGTAGTGACTGGTAACGTCCCTGAGCTGAACTGATCCGTCGACCGGTAGGTGTTGATGGATCCATTTGAAGCATCGCCTCTGCTGTACCACAGGAGAAATTATGTAATACCTACATTAGATACACAAACAAAGAGTTGGATAATCACATTAATAATATGTAATTTTTTGCCCTTGGTCCCAGTACATTCACTCCCGTGTAGTGGCTGGTAACGTCCCTGAGCTGAACTGATCAGTCGGCCAGTAGGTGTTGATTTGAAGCATCGCCTCTGCTATACCACATGGGAAATTATGTAATACCTACATTAGAGACACAAACACAGAGTTGGATAATCTAACACATTAATACTATTTTGGCCCATTTTAACCCATTGAAGTCAAATTAAAATTATTATAAGACACATTCTCATAACCTCATCTCTCCTTTAGCATGGCCGTTGGTGCAGACAAAAAAACAATTGTAATGTCCAGACCTAAACATTAATATGTAATTTTTGCCCTTGGTCCCAGTTCATTGACTCCTGTGAAGTGACTAGTAAAGTCCCTGAGCTGAACCAATCCTTCTAACAGTAGGTGTTGATGGATCCATTTGAAGCATCGCCTCTTCTGAACCACTGGAGAAATTTTGAAGTAGCAGAAATGAAAAAAATCATAATTGATATATAGGACACTAAGCCCAAAACAATAACATCTTTAAGGACTCATTAGATCAATTAATTTCACCAATATGCATGGTTTTACTCTTCCACGCTGCTGTTTAACTTCAATACATGCATGGTTTTACTCTTCCACGCTGCTGTTTAACTTCAATACATGATCCTTCAAAAATGTTTGCAAAGCATTATCAACTGCTTGCTTGCCATCTTCAATATCAAGTTCTTAGCCGGTTAAAAAAATACTGACATCAATGATTATCTCTACTTACTTATTTTCTGCTAGCCGTGCTACGCTGCAGTCATTCTCATAGCCCCCTCTCTCATTAAGCATGGCCGTGTGTGCAACAGAACCAATTGGCATGTCCATTTCATTCGGGCACAGCATCTGCAGTAAGGCTGTGGCCTCTGGTCCTTTGGACTAATGGAACATAAAAAGGGCAAACAAAACATAGAAATTGAAAATAAACAATTGTTTTAACCAATTGAAAATGGCTTGAATTAGTTATATAAGACACATGCTTATAGCCCCCTCCCTCATTGAGCATTGCCGTGTGTGCGACGGAAACCAATTGGCATGTCCATTTCATTCGGCACAGCATCTGCAGTAAGGGCTGTGGCCTCGGATCCTTTGGACTAATGACAAATCAAAAAGAGACAAGTTATTATGAGAATAGCACTAATTACATTTTAACCCATTGAAGATGACTTGATTTTATTATAAGACAAATTCTCATAGCCTCCCTCTCTCATTGAGCATGGCTGTGTGTGCGACAGAACCAATTGGCATGTCCATTTTTATTCGGCACAGCATCTGCAGTAAGGCTGTGGCCTCGGATCCTTTGGACTAATGAAACATTAAAAGGGCAAAACAATTATAGAAATTTGAACAATACAGTTTGAACCCATTAAAAGTTGCTTGAATTAGTTATAAATGACACATTATTATAGCCATCTCTCTTATTAAGCATAATTTGTTCCATTTTGTTCTGGTCAGTTTTCTCCATGCCAGGAGAAATAATCAACACACATATGCATGTGTTGGACAGTGTATTACTGACTCTTATAGAATGGGGCCAGCATTATCAAAGGGCTCAAAGCCCTAAGCACTATAAATTTAACTTATATCACTAAATGCTTTATAAAAACTCACCTCTAGCTCAAATTTACTGAAGGAGGTCATGTCCATTACGCAGACACTCTCTCTACAAGCCCAGTACTCTTCGTTGACCTGGTCGAACCAGACAGGCTTCCCAAAGGAGCGCTTCAAGAACTGATGGTAGTATTCATCTACAATGCAGGTAAAGAAACAAAGACACACATAAACAATACAGTATTAAAGCGAGGGGCAGGATACTTAAATGTTTGATGGGATTAGACTACCACAGCACATGGCCAGTACTCTTCATTGACTTGGTCAAACCCGACAGGCTTCCCAAAGGAGCGCTTTAAGAACTGATGGTAGTATTCATCTACAATGTAGAGAAAGAATGGAAGATTATTACAGCATTTCTTAGAACTCTTATCAAATGAATGACGCAATCTCTCACCCTGGTTGGATGTATTTAAGAAGTACATCGGTCTCTCGACTCCCACTTTGACCCCAAACACCGCCCCCAGGTGCAGCTGGGCTCCGTACAGTGGAGAACATCCTTTCATCTAAGTAACATTTGCAAATTCTCTTTCACTACCTAATCTTGTTACAACATAACTATACTTTCATTTCTTAACTCAAAATTGAATGATACGTTCTCTTACCCTGGTTGGATGTGTTCATGAAGAACATGGGCCTCTAGACACCCACTCTGGCCTCAAATACTGCCCTAAGGTGCAGCTGTGCTCCGTACAGTGGAATTACATCTAAGCAATTATATCTCTAACTCATTACGCAATCTTGCCACAACAAATCAATACTTTAATATCTTCTCTCAAGACTAAATGATACGTTCTCTTACCCTGGTTGGATGTGTTCATGAAGTACATGGGCCTCTCGACGCCCACTTTGACACCAAACACCGCCCCCAAGTGCAGCTGTGCTCCGTACAGTGGAGAACATCTCCTCATCTAAGTAACGGTCTCAAATTCTCTACCTCAACTTGTTACAACATACTCTACATCCATACTTCAATTTCTTATCTCAAAACTAAACGATATGTTCTCTTACCCTGGTTTGATGTCTTCATGAAGTACATGGGCCTCTTGACGCCCACTTTGACCCCAAACACCGCCCCCCCCCCCCCCCCCCCCCCCCCCCCCCACGTGCAGCTGTGCCCCGTACAGTGGAGAACATCAAAGCAATTATGTCTCTAACTCTCTACCTAATCTTGTTACAACATATCCATACTTCAATTTCTTCTCTTAAAGTAAATGACGCATTCCCTTACCCTGGTTTGAAGTGTTCATGAAGTACATGGGCCTCTCGACGCCCACTTTGACACCAAACACCGCCCCCAGGTGCAGCTGTGCTCCGTACAGTGGGGAGCACCTTAACATCCTCCCCGTCTCAAATTCAACATCACCGGGATAAGGTACAGCATACTGGTGACCTGAGACAAACAAAAATGCAAAAGCAAAATAAAACTCAGCAAACATTTGCACTAGGCATCTGTGATCGCATTATATTTTGCATACTTTTATTTCAATGAACATCATAATCTCAAACTCATAAATTTATATCAATATTGATGCCCCTCTTTCAAATCTCCTCTGCCTTAAGATGACAAAATTATGCTGACTTTGTTCATGACATAAACTCAATGAAAAATCCATCACAAGCTTTGCCTCATCAAAAAATTCATACATATTTGTTTAAATGTTTTCTCATATTTCATATAATGTTGTAGATTACAATTAAAACATTTAAATAACATTCGAGATGACAAAAAAAAGTACCCCAAATTGCATAATTTTGGTAGTGGCAGAATGAAAAACAAAATGAGTAAAAATGGGCAACTTTAACATACCTTCAACCTCAACAACTCTATCTTTGAGGTAAGTCTTGTTATTGTGGTACTTGGTGAGTCTGCGCATGTCTATGATCCAAGTGTCTAAGGGTGCTACTCCCTTTACCATCAGCTCAGCCAGGGCTCTCCCTGCACCCCCGCTGTAGCAAACCCCTCCAGAGTTCATGCCGGCTAGCACAAAATAATTGTCAATCTAATATAAAAGGACAGAAATAGTAAAAGGTTTCATTTTTAATATGAAGACATTTGAGAAGTGCTTTGATCTGGGCATTTAACTAAACTGTCAATTTGACATTACGCACAAAAATGAGACCCTAGCTTTTAATCTAAGAATGTGAATAGAAATGTTCTGAATGAAATATTCATACATTCATACTAAGGGATCACTTCATCATGGTGCATTCCTATGACCACAGTCCTATTGCACATGAACAGAATAATCCAGCCCCCTGCTTCCAGTCATACTTGCTGGATCCTTGTCCTGTGCTGTTTCCTAGTATGAAGAGGTAGTAAACTTGTCCTAGGCTCAGGCTTAGAACTTATTCATTAGACAAAAGCTTTATCCATTCAGCTGTCGGGAATCGGAACAGTCTCCCTGACAAAGTTGTTGGTAACATCTCTCTGACACAGGTCTCCAAGCCTTCAAAGGACGCATACATATATGTACTTTCCTCCTAGACAAACTCTGAGGCCCGGATTCACAAAGGAGGTTTGTGTAAACCATAGTTTAAACCATGGTTTACATCTATGGAGTGCTGCTCGTAGACAAGTAAAACAATTTCTAATTTCTAATGATATGACTGTTAGTGCTTGCTAACCAGCAAATTTCACCATCTGATAAGACAAACATTTAATTGATGCCTTTAGTAAATGTGTAGCATCAACACATACCATCAGTTTACAAATGGCACTCCATAAATGTAGATCATGGTTTAAACCATGGTTTATACAAATCTCCTTTGTGATTTCCACCCCAATTGTTCAATGTTGGGTCTTATCAGGCGCGCCGATTCCATCCGAAAACACAATGCATTGGGGGGGCAGAGCATTGTTCTCAAACAATGCTCGCCCCCCCAATGCATTGTGTTCTCGGATGGAATCGGCGCCGGTGGGTCTTATTGTTACTTCTATTTTGTGTTTTGATCCTTTTATTTTATTTGAGTCGCTGTGATCACTTGGTTTGCCTTCTGGAGCTTCTCTGGTGGGCTATTGTTCACAATTGCATTCTATATACCCTCTTCCCCCATCCCCCCGAAAAAAAAGGCCAGGCTGGGCCCACACCCAGGCTGTGTTCAAGCATGAATGGGATGTAAGTGTGCGGTCTCACCTCTGGTGCTGCTCCAAACAGGAACTTGCCATCTGGAGTGAAAGACTCTGGACCGTTGAAGAGTTGCATGACTTGGGCTCGCTCAGCTTCAGGTACCCTCTTCATGAAGCCCTGTAAGTGTGGAGCTAAAAGGATGCGACACAAATTAATTTGTACTGATCTAGTTCATAACCGTATTCCATGCAGAACTGATTAAATAAACCAAATTGAACCTGATTCAATTATGAATTATGGATGAACATTTTCTTTGAAGGACAAAGGGTTAAAGAGCTGAACCATTTTTGCACCCACTAAGCTTCCAGTACTCTCTTCATGAAGCCCTGTAAGCGTGGAGCTAAACATATGGGACATTCATTAGATGGTACTGTTCTTTTTAAACCATTCAGGACTGGTCTTGGAAATATTTGGGTTTGGATCTTTGGGAGACTGCACTGAAAATTCTCTGTGAAGAACAATGGGATGAATAAAGAGCTGGATAAAGAGCTCCGCTAAGCTTTCAGTAATCTCTTCATAAATTCTTGTAAGAAGGGGGGGGGGGGGGGGGTGGGAGCTTAATAGATTGACCCAAATTAATTAGAATTGGTCCAGTTAATAGTCACATTCCAAGCAGAATAGGTTAGTTGAACCAAACTGAAATCAAACTAATCATGTGTTATGGATAATAATTCTCTGTGAAGGAGAAGGGATGAATAAAGAGCTGAACAACTTGCACTTGCTCAGCATTGGGTACTCTCTTCATGAAGCCCTTGTCGTTTTTTTTTTCAGTTTTAAACCATATTCAATGCATAACAGGTTCTATTTTCATCAATTTCTGTTCTTATTTTTTTGTCAATCTTTGAATTTTATTCAATGAAAAACTGGTTTTGCGTTTCTTAGGTAACATGGGGGAAGACATGGCCAACAAAGCCAACATGAGGCCAACATTATCTTCTGATAAATTGTTTAGGACCCTGTAATTGATAACCCATTCAGGACTGGTCCCGAAAATACCCCGGGCATGAGATTATGGAGAATGCATATTATAGCAAAGTCAGTTAGTCCTGAATGGGTAAAGGGCAAAGGTATGCTAATTTACAGACCTACAAACATGACATTGAAATTTGCCTTAAACAATTACCACAAACACAAGGACCCAACACACATATGAGAGTATACACATGAAATCCCATCAAATTGTGAGAACTCACCGAAATGGTCCCAATCTTCTTCTAGAGACATGAAGTCAAAGTTGTCAGGGATTCCTTCGAAGAAGACAGGTTTGCCCTTCGCAGCAAACTGCCCCACGAGGAAGCCCCCTCCCCAATCCACAAAGTAATTGCCATAGTCGTAATCTCGCACATCTGCATGAAATATACATCAATTTAACAAAATGAAATCACAGGAAAATGAAATTACAGAAACATGCTCAATTGGTCCAAATCTTCTTTAAATGATGTGAAACTGGGATTCCTTCAAAGAAGACAGGTTTGCCCTTCGCAGCAAACTGCCCCACCAGGAAGCCTCCTCCCCAATCCACAAAGTAATTGCCGTAGTCGTAATCTCGCACATCCGCATGAAATAAACATCAATTTAAAAAAATGAAATCACAAGAAAATTAAATTACAGAAACATGCTCAATTGGTCCAAATCTTCTTGAAATGATGTGAAACTGGGATTCCGTCATAGAACACAGGTTTGCCTTTCCCAGCAAACTGCCCCACCAGGAAGCCTCCTCCCCAATCCACAAAGTAATTGCCGTAGTCGTAGTCTCGCACATCTGCATGAAAGATACATTTACACAAAATATTTCACATGATCAAATAACAAGAAAACACTGAATTGGTCCCAATCTTCTTTTAGCAAAATTAATCCAGGATTCCTTCAAAGAAGACAGGTTTGTCCTTCGCAGCACACAGGAAGCCCCCTCCCCAATCCACAAAGTAATTGCCATAGTCGTAATCTCGCACATCTGCATGAAAGATATATCAAGGACAAATGAAATCAGGGATTGACTTAAGCAGTGACACGGTACAGTTTACAATCAAATTTATGGCCTGTAAATATGTTTCATATCATTCCATTTATTTATTTCATATCGAAATCATCATTTGACAATTAAAATACAATCAAGTGTTTAACACACAAAAACAATTACACACATAGTCCATAATTAATACAGCCATTGTAATTAACAGGATCTAGCAACATTGTCGAAATCCTCAAAACTTAATTATAACCAACGCCTTGAGTAATTAATTAGGTATTATGCGCTTTATAATTATTCATATTATCATTATTATTCAAGAAGTGGCAAGAATAACTTACATGGGTGATTCTTAGGTCTCACTGACACTCCATCAATGGGTTTGGTGATGAGGTACTGGGTTCCCTACTGGTCTACGAGCAAAACAAAATTCAGTGCAGATTTTGTCTCTATTGAAGTTATTACTAAAATTAGGAAAATTAGGAAAATATTAAAGAAGTGTGAAGATAGACTTACATGGGTGGTCCTGAGGTCTCACTCCATCAATGGGTTTGGTGATGAGGTACTGGTGCTCGTTGCTATGCAACGGAACTCGAACGATGGGATCACTCTTCAGCCCAAGATCCCTCCCCCACTGCAGGATCGAACATAGAAAAAAACCAAAAAAAAACAGGTTAGATTATGCTCTCTTTAGGGAGTTGAGAGTATTCACAGCATAATATAGTGCCATGTTTTTATTATCTTTTCCCTTTATCTAATATTGATGCAATGTTCCGTATACCAGGCTCTGTACAACTTGCACAGACACAAGACAGACTTCTCTCACTCGGGAGATTGCACTGGAAATGTAAGTCCTTGATTCAAATCCCATAACAGTAAACTTTTATTTTCACCCCTATATTGATATTGAAATTGAAAAGGAATATTGAAATAATATATCTCACAGCCCAACAGCAGAATTATAGATATTGTACTGAAAGGATTTTCCAATCTTGTTTTATAATTAACATACCTGGCCTGCAGTTGACAAAGTATGCACTGCGTATGGTGCCGTATTTGGTGTCTATCGCTTTCACACTGCCATTCTCACTCTCTTTCCTATCATATTATTAGAAAATCATGCGTGGGCTATTTCGCAGGTCACCATTTAAAACTAGGCTAGTTTATGTGCACTGCATAACACTTGTTTGTTTCATATAACATATATGCACATTTTATAAATTCAAGTCTAAACTTCTCAGCCAGGTCAGAGCAGCATCTGTTGTCTGATGAATCCCCTCAAAGCTATCAGGGAAACATCGGAGAGGGCAGTCATTTACCACATGCTGCACTGTCTGGTCTGGGTTCCCGCATAACACTAAGTTAGTGTGTATTCCACACCGTGCACAATGTGTTTGCAAAGATGGCACCAGAGTCTGATGTACTAATTCAAACTCCCTTTAACATACCTGTCCGGCACAGTTGACAAAGTATTCACAGCGTATGGTGCCATGGTTGGTGTCTACCGCTTTCACACATCCATTCTCACTCTCAATCCTGTTATATTATTGAAACAGTTATGTGTGGGCCACCATTTTAAACCTGGCTAGTTTGTGTGCACTGAGTTAGTGTGTATTCCGCACAGTGCACAATGTGTTTGCAAAGATGGCACCAGAGTCTGATTTACTAATCCGAACTACCTTTTACATACCTGTCCGGCACAGTTGACAAAGTATTCACAGCGTATGGTGCCATGGTTGGTGTCCACCGCTTTTACACGGCCATTCTCGCTCTCAATGTTGTTGATCCGCACACCCTCATAGATCTGCACGCCTGCAGGAAGATAAACAGCAGGAGGAATAGAAAGAATACCAATCAGTCCTTTTCAGGACTCATCAATCCTCCCCCCTCTTACATGGTGCAACCACAAACCACACGTATTAGGAGGAATATAGGGTTTAAGTTTATAACATCTAGCTGAAAAACACTCAACACTTCAAATACACGCATGAACATTGATATGTTATCACAAAAATATAAGGATGTTTTGACCATGGACAGTCAAGCTATCAGAATCACTGAGCCCCTCTTACCACCTTACCCCATCCCCTACATTCAATTATACGTGTGCTGTAGTCCTTTACTACGGACTATAAGCCCTATTAAAATGCCAATAGTCCTTTCCAGGACTACTGCTAGTCTTTTTTAAGTTTATCCAAGAAAGAATGAAACAGTCCTTTTCCTAATTATCTGTTTCCCATCCCCTTTCCATATGGTGCTTCACAAACCATCTGTTTACGTTTCTGATTGTAAATTAAAGGGATGCCTGTAAAGTGTCTAACTCCACGAAAATTACTTGGAGCTTCCTCGTTTCTCTTCTACCGTGTTGTTTAGCTTATGGTAAGAGAAGAATAAAATAAGGTTCGATTTTTTATAATGCCCCTTTAGTATGACGATATCTATCATTCAGCTCAAGAGCGTTAATGAACGGTTATAAGCCTCATAAACGTCATACAGCGTTGTAAAAGCTGACGCATATTTTCGCTTTTTTAACCAGGAAAGCAGTGTTCTTTTTCAATGAAACTTTCACACATCATTCAGACATATCTTACAATGATTTTGGTACAGGATTGAAGTCTCAAATGTCATTTTGGGCAATATCTGACACTTTACAGGTGCACCTTTAAGAACATAAATGTTGGTGAGATGACATTACGATTAGGCCTCACCCCCTTATTCATTTTCCAGGACAACCATGATTCTTTCTAGGGCTATCCAAGAAAGAATACAGTCCTTTTCATGAATGCTGTTTCCCGTCCCTTTTCATATGGTGATGCTGTAAACCTATTTTTTAATATACAGACCAATATTCCTAGTATGTATTCCTAGAAAAGAGTAAAACATCACAGCTATTTATGTCTCCTTCAGCCTCTGGCAGCTTTTATAGACAGGTTTGACTGTACTTAGTACACATACCATCATATCTTGCACTCTTTGCCAGGGCCATGACTGTGTTAGTTGCGTCTGTGCGTCCATCATTCGGCGAGTACAGCCCCCCTAGGATGTCACTGGTCCTGATGTACGGAACCAGTTTCTCTATCTCGGTTGGTGTCACCATTTCACAGGGACTACCGGTTTCACTGGAGAAAGAACAAATCGACAAATAACATTAGCTTTATTCCTGGCCTCAGAGTCTCGAAACTATTCCAATTTGACTAATATTAAGATATGTACAGTCGGTTGGTGAGTACAGCCCCCTAGAAAATCACTAGTCCTGATGTATAGAACCAGTTTCTATATCTCGGTTGGTGTCACCAAATTCATAGGGACTACCTGTTTCACTGAAGAAAAAACTAATCAAACAAGTAACAAAATGTCTCAAAATTAACCCTGTTTTCCTGGTGTGCCACTCAAAAAAGTATGATATACATGTAGTGTAGGTCTACTTTAATATATGAAAATACTACATGAACAAAATCACACTCTGTATAAATCACTGATTTAAGGTTACTTCTTGTTTTTTAATGAAAATTTGATTTTTATGCATGGCTATGCCTATGAGTGATTTATTCAGACATACAGTATTGATGTCCATTGGACTCCCGAATTTCAAGTTGATATTGGCTACCCACTCTGTGAAAACATATTTTCAGAGGAAGAATAGAATGCCCCTACAATTATTATAAATTGAACAAACAACACAACATTAATTGACTAGGTTCCAATGAAACTGACACAATTAACTGTGATGAGATTTGAACCAAGGACTTACGTTTCCAGCGCGTGCAATCTCCTTAGTGAGATGAGTCTGTCCTGTGTTTGTGCAAGTTGTACAGAGCCTGGTACACGGAAGCCTGTATCAAAATAGAATAAAAAGGAAAAGATAATTAATTACTATGAAATAAACAGCCCTTCAGTTCAAGTTCAAGTTTTATTTTTCAATTTCTAAAAAAATACATTTCCAATACATGTAACACTCCAATACGTAAGTAACACTCCTTAATAATTAATATAAAAGACCATTTATTTTATGTATTTAAGTTTATCCCTGACACTCTCCTATTGACAGATAGTATTTTTCTGAGGGGTATGAGGCAGGTTGTATAGCTTCCAACTAATTGAGCAAGAAAGTTGTCAATGGGTCAAACCACTAATTAGGATGCTCTGTATCTAGTGAAGCGCTAGTGAAGCGCTAGTCTAAGAGTTTGCAGGTTCAAGTTCCTCTGAGCCCCATTCTGACATTTTGTATTCCTTTACAATAAACAAAGACATTTCAAGTAGTCTTCTTCTTTGGTTTTACCCTTGTTAAATGTAAAGTGTAATGACATATTACAGATTTTCTCAAATGGATTCCCCTCTTTCTTCCTATTCTGTAAGAAACTATATGACCGGCTATAGCAAAACCCAGCACTTGTCGGTAAATATCAAAATGTAGATTTTCATACCATTCGAAAGGCCTCGTCACAAGCTTTCATTTGATGCTATGTTCTAACAAATTGGTAAATAATTGGCGAAGATATGATTGTTTCAATTTTACAATCATAGGTCTTTTACACACATTATGTGAACTTAAAATGCCCATTTCTTCAAAACATGAATTACCGACAAGTGCCGGGTTTTGCTATAGCTGGTCACATATAAGCAGGATCAGGTGCAAGTTGGCAATGAGCTTTAACCTATTGCCTATAGGAAAATAATGAGTCTTGCATTAACCCCTTGCCTATGGGAACCTGGAGGGCTTTGTACAGATAGGGATTTTTAAAGAATTTTGAAGAGAACGGGTTAACTCCATGGGAATTGCAAAAATCAAGTTGGGAAAGAGGTTAATAATACCTGTGTCTATTCCCGTCTCCTCCTTCAAGCTTTCGTACAACTGAGCGCTCCATCGAGCCATCTGACTCAGGGTGGTATCCCCTCGGAGCTGGCCCACCAGGCCAACAGAATGCCATGTGGTCCCACTTGTTAGCCTAGGAGGAAAAGCAACAAAACATGAATTATTTATAAATAAAATTTGTGTAGTTTTTATAATGAATGTGAAGTGAGGAAAAGCAAGACTTGCCTACCAGGCCGACATAATACCACGTAGTCCCAGATGTCAGCCTAGGAGGAAAAAAGTAAAAAGCTTTCACATGCTATAAAAGGCGAGCCAAAGCTGGCTTTTTCACTTTCTTTTTCTGATAAGTGCATAATTCCTGTCATTTCTAGTCGTATATCTCCTCTTGGGTGTCATTAATAAGGGAAATAATCAATGTTTTTTAAACCACTATCACCAGTTTTGACTGAGCATTGGAGGCTCTCATGTTTTCAAACCGGGATCGCATGAAACATCATTTAATAGGCACTAACAAAAGCAAGTTACGTAACCACCAACATAGCAGCAGATTCAGCAAAACTTTTGTTAGTGCACACTCAGATGTGCTCAGATGACGTTTTTATATTATGATACAGATGGAAAACCTGCCAGCCTCCAGTGTTCAGTCAAAACAGTTGATAATGATTTCAAAAACATTATTTTTTTATTAATAGTGATACCCAAGAGGAAATATACGATTAGAAGTAAACGGAAATTATGCACTTATCAGTAACACTAACAGTATTTCCTTCCCCTTGAAGTAAAATACAATCATGTATTCTTAATAACGATATTTGTAAAGCAAAATTGGTGCCCATGTTGAGATAGATTACTCTTTTGCAGGTAAAAGGTCAATAAAAACTTTCCATACGCCCCAAGGATACTACTACGGACATCAAGTTGGTGAAATGTTACAGTTCGCAGTAATAAAGGATTAAAAAACAAATACTAATTGTGTTGTAGTTAAAAAGAGGATAGTATATCTGTAAGCTTTACAAACTGTCATTTTATAATTACCAGGGCCCTTTTGTAGGCATTTTAGGAGCAAAAATGTATATCTCCTAGAGCATAATTCATGTCCTCGTCAAGTCAGAACTAGTAGGTTGATAATGTGACAATAAGATCTGCTTGATTTTCTGCATGCTTACCGTCCTTGCTCGAGCAGCACGACTTCTGTCCATCCCAGCTTGGCAAGGTGGTAGGCCACAGAGGCGCCTGCGATCCCACCCCCACATATGACTACCTTGGCTCTTTCTGGCAGGTCGATTGATTGCTGCCCCTCTCTTGATGCTGCGAGGCGGGAGATGGACGGGTGGAAGAGACGCTGGGATGCATTCCAGATGGGGGCACGGCCGGTGCGCTTCAGGAGGGCCCAGGACCCCCCTGACAGGACTGACTGCATCTTACTACTAGTAAGAAAAGAAAGGATAATATTTGATTTTTTTGTTGATTTTTATTATTATTATTATTGTTATTTATTTTTTTATTTTTTTTTGGGGGGGGGGGGGGTCAAGGGGCTATTTTACAAGCCTAGATAGCACCATATAAAACATACAACATTTTCATTACAAACGGTACTGTTTGTAATGTTGGGGTTTGTCGTAGTGCAAGTAGTGTAAGTATGTACAGTGTTCATCAGCAATTTCACACTTGAAAATGTTTCAGACTATCACACAAATTTTGCTAAAAAAGTGCTGATATTTCCAAATTTTTGCCCATCAGAACTAATTCGACTCTGGATTATGAAGATAACTGTCCCATGTTCTGTGTTGGGAAAAATTTGCTTTAACCTGGCTCTCCCAGCTCTGCTCCTCGCTATACATTGTTTTGTGCGCTCGATTTGTATGTGCTCGAGTGCTGCGTGTGCCGTTTGTGTCTTTGTCTTTGATGGGTGTATGAGTGGGTGCTTGTGTGCGTGTCTTTGTTTGTTGATGTTTGGCAAAGTTTGCATGATCCCCTTTTGTATAGATTTCAGAAATCAGATCTAGATACAGGAGGGAGGGGGTCGTTTGATGAGTTACTTATTTTTAAGGGGAAGGGGCCCACCTCTCGGACATGTGTGCCCATCACCACAAGAATGCCCTCTCATCACCTTATGTAACGTGTACTTTGCAATATTTTTTTTATGTATCTAGTTTGAATAATTTATCTTATCTTTATATGTAACAAATGTGCAATTCAGCCTTTGGCTGCTAGTCATTTGATTGAATAAACTCTTTTTAAAACTTGAAACTTGAAGAAATGAACTTTTGTATTTATGTTTTTTGTAGGCAAAAAAGAGTAGGATCATAGCATAGCTTTGACTCCGAACATTTGTATAGCTTCATTTAAACAAATGTCCGAATGAGAAATGTTACATGTTTCAAACAAACATTCTTCTGAAATAGAGAGGAACATTCTGGATGACCTCCACCGCCAGTTAACATCAGTACAAACAATGAAACGTAAACATGAAACAGTGACATTCAAAATGCTAATATTGTAGGGGATCATTATCGTTAGATATTGCTATCGTAATTGTGATCGGTATCAGGACCCTAATTTTCAAGACCAATTAGTCCTTGCTTTGGCTTTGGTAGCATGCTGTAGCATGCTGTACATAGCATGCTGTTCACAAAGTTGGCGGAATAAAGTCTTGTTTCCAGAATTCTTTGTTACCAGTTGACATTGTTCTTGTTTGTGGATTTTGACCCTTTAATTAGCCCTGCAAACATGCAGCACGGTCAAAGAAATGGTCAAAGTCCAGTCCACAAACACACACAATACACACATCATTACACTGTTGCATGAAACATAGTTAGGAAGAACGTTTGTAGAGACATTTACCATTATCACTTGGACATTTTTGTTTACAAGGCACAAGCTATAGCATGTACAAACAAAAGTCTGAATGATCAATGTTAAATGTCTCTAGCCTACAAACGTATTCTGAACTATGATGCGGTGTCCGAATATGGCCCCCCTAATTTTTAACAACCGATATCTGAAAAACTAAGTTAGTAAAAAACACAAAATCTGTAAAGAATGAACTTCAAATGCAGATGAATATAATGCCATAACTTATCTGCCGACTGCGATCGTAATTGTGCCATAATGGCGATTTGCATTTCACTGCACAAAAAAATCACATTGAAAGAGGGTGGCCCCCATTTTTAAAAAGTCTGTTTTCTTTGAAAAATAATAAACTTTTTCCAATGAAAGTGCATCAAAGTGTTCTTAAAATCCTGAAGATTTAATTTATCCACAAAACATTTGTATAAACATGACAAATCTGCCAAATCTGAAACGATGTCATTTATTCCCCTGTGCAAAAAAAATTCCCATTCATTTACAAGTACACACTTGACTATGACTATGAGCGCGCAGAAGCTGGTTTTTGCTTGCGCGATGAGTCTTATTGCGCTTAACCACAAAGGAAAATATACTACTTCTATGGAAAATAGATAAGCACTGCGCGAAATTCTCTTTGTTAATGCGCTTAACCCTTTAGCCCTCAAACCGCCCGTACCCGCCTTTCAGTTTACTCCTCAAACCGCCCGTACCCGCCCGTCCGTTTTTCCCGTGCTCTAGTATCCCTTATATGCATATTACGGGGCTGCAATTGTGCGTGTGGTATCAATGGGTTTCCACACTAAACATTTGTAATATAAAGTGTATACCTCTCGTGAACCATCTTCATGCAAATTCCATTCAAACACAGCGATGCATAGCACCGGGCGAACACAGATGCGCTAGTCGATCTTGCCTGTAGACAAGACATTGACAATATGAAGCCGCGAAACGCCAACATTCTCTGCGGAAAAAGGCTCGATAATTATTGTTTGACGATGATTTTCACCAAATCCTGGGCATCTAACAGAGTGATATCAACGCCGATTCCGATTATTCAGATATAAGTATCTGTTTTAGCTATTTTGTATGAGTTTTATCGTCAAATTTATCATAGCTTTCAATTACTTACGCGAAAAATGCTATG